>JALJCO010000842.1:0-229955 GCA_023101725.1 Atherinomorus stipes
TGTACTTCGTTCAGATATACGTATTGCTCGTGCACTGTACACCCAGACACACACAAAAAGAAGAGGGGGAAAAATCCAGATTTTTAATTCTGCTGCCATCCTACTGTCAGATGTTTCCTTTGTTGCAGCTGTTCTACACTGGGGAAGCTTAGGAAGTGTACCAGATGAACACATATAAACAAGTCTAATTCAATTTACCCAACAACGGTCAAGTTTAAACCCACAGAGGTGTTTTTATTTAAGAGGGAAAAACATTTTTTTTTTCTTTTTTTCTAGATCCGCTCTTAATGCTTCTTTATTGCTGTACAACATGAGATTCATGTACTGTAAACAGTTTGTTTCATCTTCACTAGCTTTTTTAAATCAATACAGACATGCCGTCATGTCACCATCCTGGTTGGTTTATCTATCTCTCGAGGAAGGACAACAAGACTGTAGCCAAGTGTTCTCATGCAAAGAGGTCAGTCAGAGAGAGCTCATCCTGACGAGGGGGTTTGGACATTTCTGCCCTAGGATGCAGTGGTCTAAACCAAACCCCTGGTCTATTTTATACTTGCATGGCAGTTATATTCAGTGCTGATAATACAGTGTTGTTGGGTGCAAGCTAATAGTTTGTCCAGTTTTGTGATTTGAAGATCAGGTTGCAAAGACAAACACTTACTTTATATTTGAAACATAGTGTGCAGCTGAACTGCATAATCTGTAATGAGAAAAAAAAAAGGGAATATAGCTTTTTTCATAAAGTACAGCTCTCTATACATCTGTGATTGACACAGAGAGCAGCAAACAGGAACAGGAAAAAGTAAAACTACGGGTCCCTGATGGACTAGACCGGGAGTCCTCTTGCACCAGTGCTGCAGATGAGATGTGAATGGGTGATAATGACCTGCTGGACCTCCAGGAGGCGGGTAGGGGTCTATTGTCCCATACAAATGGGCAGATAACAGCTGATAATGTCAATTCAGTCGAGTAATAATGACAAAACTCGGGTGGAAAAAGTAGAAAAATTGTAGTTACGATTAAATGATTTTTAGATTGATTCCAAGCCAAATGGTATACATGTATGCATTTCTGAGCAATGATGAGAACTTATAAGTGTAATGTCTACACATCACTGCATGAATAAAATGACATTATTTTGTCACTAAGTTTTCTTTTCTCTTTTTCTTCCCCCTTGGCTTCCTGGCTCAACATACATCTTACATTCAACCAAACAGGTAAGTGATCATTTTTGCATTCTCCATGCGTTCATACCTACCCATTCATGCAGCTGGTACATCTTTACATGGTCATTGGCCATGGACACACTTGCCTCCTGTGACTGAGCATAAATCTGTGCATAGCACTGAGCTCAGGCAGTGTAATAATGCATAGATGTTGCTACTCTAGTGTGCAGGGACCCAGTGATATGCCAAGGTCTGTGTATTTTATGCTCAAAGTTGTCTAAATGGCCGGCAGCCACAGCCTCAGAGGAGCAGGCCTTCCCCTGCCCTTGCTCCACTTTACACCGAACACAATCACAACTTCTGGAGCAAGAGGGAAATGGGGAGCAAGTGGGAGGGGTGGGGTGGGAATTGATGTTGAGATGCTGAGAGAGCAGATGAAGGGAGAGTGATTTATTTTTCTTTAGAGAGACAGCAAGAGCAGCAGGCCGTCACACACTGCACCGGAAATTAATTGTTTTGCATATCCGTTCTGAGACGGGCATGAACACACCAGCCTGGAAAAGCATCACAGTTCAGGTTTGATCATGAGATCAGCAGAGCTGGTGGGATGTGGAACGGGTTATCGCCATGATATTTCTTCTCTTCAAAATTCAGTATACCTAAGTATATTGAATATATATATTTTTCATCTTTCATTAAGTGGTCACTTAATGAAAAGGGGGAGGAAAAGATGGAGAAGGGTGAAGGGTAGAGAGTATGAGAAGATGGGCGGCGCCCAAAGGGTCAAGAGAAACTGATCTAGACAAGAGGAAGGTAGAAATAATTCAGCAAGAGAAGAATTACATCTAAGCAGTGTGATTCTTATTTACTTCTTTGGGAACAACACAAGATCTCAAGCTAGAGCTTTCAACTTGAGTACAGAAATGGTGTCAGATATCATGGCTTCAGAATAAAGACCCACAATGTAGCAAATGTAACTGGATTTCTCGAGCTATCACTGCCCAAGAGGCTGAGAAACTGCACCATGCAACTTTTTACATCTGGTGTGATGTTGCATCGCGGATTCAACAAAGAAATCCAAGAAAACATCATCGGAGTGTGACAGTGTGGAGTCCTGTCACTATGCCTCCGATAGATCATGCCCCTGGCTTCTTGGCCACAGGGATGTCCCTTTGGCTGACTGGTAAGCGCGTGACTCTCACCTAGAAGTCTGTGGGATCAAATTCTGCCCGGCCCCTCTGTTGTGTACTGTACCTGCCACATCCTGAAAATGTCCTGTCACATCTTGAGAATGTGGCAAAGTACACAACGGAGGGCCCGGGCGGGATTTGATCCCACACCTGCAGGTGAAAGTTACGCATGCTTACCAGTCAGCCAAAGGGACATCCCTGTGGCCAAGCAGCCAGGGACCATGATCTATCAGAGGCATAGTGACAGAACCCCACACTGTCACATCTCTCCCCCTCTTTCCATAAGCACATCCTCGTGCTTCTCACAGGATGCCACCAATTTTGAATGCATGGGCTGTTTACCAGCTTCACATGGATCCTGCCAACAGGAGAAAGAGAGGAAGGGATAGAACAAAAGATATGATAAGAATACAGCCAGCATGTCCATGTGGGGCCCACAAAGGTTGAATTTTGGCTGCATATGAGGGACCCAAGTGGGTTTGTCCACGGTTTCCATGCTGGCCCCACCTGTGTTTGCCCATATAGCCTATAAATATTTGAATGGGCATGGGCTTGAACAGGGCAAATTTGCAGATCTCATGGGTGTTTCGGTGTACATGGGCCCAATATGCGGGAAACCCACATGGGCAAACACAGGTGGAGTCACCATGGAAACTGTGGACAAACCCACTTGGTTGCCCTCATATGCAGCCGCAATTTAACCCTTATGGGCCCAACATTGACATGCTGGCTAAGAAATAAGATTTTTACTGGCAGGAGTGAGCTCACAGTACAGGTAGGATGCAAGATTTCTAGCTGTCAATAGGGGCGCGTCACTGAGAAAATTGTAGAAAGTTTTGTGGTGTGTCTTTAAAATGTTGACTTGGTTTATTGTGCAGAGCCAAATCAAATCAAAATAGGTGTTTTATGAGTAATATTTATTTCCTGGTGAACAGTTTGAGTTTTATACAGTAACATTCATACTCTTCCATAAAGATGTTTACTGTAAATGGCATTCCTGTGGAAACAGAAAAGGTGGATTTATTTACACACTGGCTTAGTTTGGCTTGTGAAACTAGAAGCTGTTATGTCAGTTTTGATTATCTAAGGTTGTGTTTACCTAAAAAAGAATCCAAGGATTGGAAGATGTACTTGGGTTTTTCTCTGTTTACAGCAGATGATGGCTGATTAACTTTACATCAGCCAAAGCAAGGTGACGCTGAGGTTTTTTTTCAAACCCTTAAGTGAATCCAAGTGACCTTGTAAGACTAATATCAGCACAAAGTTCTGCAGTTGTCCGGTCCATATTACAAACCAAAAGAAATTGTTGGAACTGTCTACCGTACACCTTTTTGGAGACACGAAGGCAAAAATAGGAGTGGGAATACTTTAAACATGCCACTTACAGTACTCTCCTTATCTTTTTTTTTTCCCCTTGACTTCTCATCTCCTCCTTGTGCTCTTCTGGAAGGCTTTGGGGTTTGACACATGAAAAGGCCTCAGTGCATCTTGCTGATTTATACTTCTCCATCTATAATTGATTTGTGTCACATAATGAAGGACTTGTAAGGCAAAAATGAATCTGTCGCCAAGCCAGCTGGGGAGATATGGCTTCAAAATAGCTACGAGGACAAAATTCTAGAGGATGTTGCCCCAGTAGGTCGTCTAACTGGATTTGTAGATGAAGCAAGGGCAAGAAAAGAGAGGGAGTAAAATAGGCATAGAAGATTTTATGCACCAAAGTAATGGTAACAGGCTTGAAAGTGATCTCTCCACCTTGGGGACAAAGGGTGTGTCATGGTCATCCTGCCCTGGGGGAGATTGTCTGCAGGGGTTGCAAAGCAAAGGGAAATCTTTTTGTGCTCAAGGAAGTTTCATAAAGTGGGCCATTAAGCGGCTGGTTTGATGTCACACTTGCTTTTATGACAATGTCAGTGTTGCTTTTACATCTCCTCAACCTCTTATGAATGTGGATGACAGAAAAAGAATCAACTTCTTCTGTGTGTGAACAGTGACCCTTTTCATTCTTTGATCTAACAACAGTTTTCAACAAGTAACGAGGGTTACAGTAAAAATACAGGTCATGGTCGCCATTCTCTCAAAGTACATACGGTAGATTTTTTTTTTCTTTCACTCTTGCTATTTGTACTCCAGTGGAGTAGTTGATGTGAAAATGAAAGTTCTGATCCCACAGCCTCCAGTACTGCAAGAATCCCCAGCTCAACACAAGTTCTAGCTGCCAATGAGCTACTTTGGTCAATTTGGTTATTTGGCCAATACTTCATGCTTTGTACATCTGATGAGGTGGATGTTGAATCATGTGAATACAAGCAGGTGAAGGTAGATTCTAAACTGTCTTTACACCTAAGTGGCAATTCATTTGCAAATCCCCAAGAAACTGTCTTTCTGCCAAACAAAACTAATGAGAAAACCGTTACATAAGTGATAACAGCCCAGCTGATTATAAAGAATATATGCTTTCTTGTTTCTTGAAGCATGAATATTATGAACCATTAGTTTATGTTCAAATTGGAATGGAAAAGTCAGAACTCAGCAGAGACAGCAACAAAACAAACTGTTTACTATCTGCTTCACAGGCTGTAATCTGATGAGGATTTTGCAGACAGGCAGTATGCATGAAAATTCAATGAGATTTCATCACAGAAAGGTATTTGTCTTGCTGACAGAAGAACACTGTTGCTGCTCGATGAATGCATTGTTTATTTGTTGGTTTATCCTTATGAAAGGCAAATAAGCAGGCCGTTCAGAGATGAGCTTTTCAACTGGCAGAAGATGGTTTCATTTTGGACAGACTGATACAGAGCTAAATATTTACCCCTTCCTGACCCTTACAGCTCATCTTCTTCTCTATTTTTATTATCAGTGCTAGGACAATGTACAGTACTTTGTTGTGTTTATGGGTCCATTTGGTTTTTATTTGGGACTTACCCTTAAAGGTGGTACAGAAGATATTTCTTTGAACAGCTTTTTGCAATATTCAATTAAATTGAGTTCAGTGCCCAATAAGGTATGACGTATTATTAATTTAAAGTATAAATATACATCAGCTGTGAAAGTAATGGGACTTGAAAAACATCCACCAATCATTCTGCTCTCATTGCATGTTTTATCTGTCTATTGCCCGTCGGCAGAAGTCAACGGGTAGTAGGCAAAAGTGATTGATTGGTGAGAGTAATACTACATGCCAGAAGCACCGCACTCTCGTCTGATGTGTACAGTAGGTAGCTAACAATCACTCTGCTAGCAGTTAGCAACATTCAGACAATGACTGTCTTACTTGTGTTTGTGACATGATGGGAGAATCTGTACCTGCTGTCTGCTTGACACTGGTGTTGAGCTTCTTTTGTATGGCTTGCTTAGGGCTGTCCAAGCCCACTTTTTCACTTCTGATACTGATGCCAATACCATAGGTTAAGTATCGGCCGATGCCAGATATTAGTGCCCTGCACAGGCCTAATATCTGGGCCTGACTCTGGCCCCGGTCCCGAATGAAGCCTGACTTTTTTTTTTTCTAAACCAGGCTGTTAAAATGTCATTAAAGTAGGTTAATTGGGGATAAATAGTGATTTTGCGCTATATTCATTACATTTTTGATTAAAATAAAGTTAAATATGAATTGATTTAACTTAATTGCTTGTGTACAGTGTCTTAATGGCGTAGCCGGGGAAGGAGCTGTGAATCTAGTAGGCTGGTCTTGCATAAGTGCTTAATTCAAAAACTCGCTGGCAGTCTCTGTTTTCTGAATTGTCACAAAAATCTTCTATACCGCCTTTAAGGGCGCATTCAGAAAGCATAGTCCACGAGTCTTGGTCCGTTTGGGGACTCGGTTCGGCTGGGAGCAGGGGTGGTCTTTCGGACCAAGATCGCGTTCACGTTGCACCATAGCCAAACGAGCCAAATGGGCCAAACCTCCAGAATAATGTTCCCAATCTCAGGTGGCACTGCATTTAGATTCACCGTAGGTGAGGACAAGACATACAACTAACAAGAAGGTTCTCACAACTTTCGTTTCCTCCACAAAACATTATTTTTGTGCATATTTACAAGGATCTGGGATATGCTTTCATCAGACCAAATATTCATTACAGCTTTTACTTCCTCGTAACGCCACGTCTGACCACGAGCCATCTTTAGAAGTACTGCAGTCC
This sequence comes from Atherinomorus stipes, assembly GCA_023101725.1. Lineage (NCBI taxonomy): Eukaryota > Metazoa > Chordata > Actinopteri > Atheriniformes > Atherinidae > Atherinomorus > Atherinomorus stipes. The sequence continues at coordinate 6,505 of JALJCO010000842.1, forward strand.
CACACATGTATTTGTTGTCGTAGCGTTTACGCCCGTTGCCCAACATTTTACACACAATGCCAATGCAATTTGTAGTCCACTTCCCGTATTTGGCTCACTTAAAACGGAGCAAGACCTGCGTTTGTAGGTGGACCGAGTTTGCTTGTTTGTTCTAGATCAGACGATCTAGAACAAATGAAGGTACCCCAATTGAAGCGGACTTTCTGAGCAAACAGACTCTGATTTGAATCAAAAAAAGCTTTGTGAATGCACCCCAAGTCCATCCAGCTTCAAACATTTTGAGATAAATAATGCATTGCTTACTGGGTCCTTTTGTGTATTGTGCTTTGGTTTGTCAGTTCATGAAGAGACAGGATTTCATAAAATTGGTTAAAAATTCCAATTTTTTATATTTTCATACATTTTGACCATATGTTTTTAATACAGTTTTACTGGAAAAGTGGTGGTAATTGGTGAAAAAAGTGGTGGCTATATAATGTAATTGTAATGTAATATATATGTAATTGGCTATATATTTATTTAAATTGTCTTTGTTTAGACTTAATCTGATTGCATGCTGAAATCATGCCTATTCTTGATGTGCAAACTGCACAAAATGGGGTAAAGGGTTCTTATTTCCCTTGTAATGGCCAGAGTTGTTGTTATTGGCTGTTATTACGTTATTGGTTGCTACACATGCATTAACATGTGACATGACTTGGCACGCCATGAATACATTTCTCTAATGACAATTACCATATACACTTGATGGATGCATGTTAGAAATTATGTTGCCTGTCATTCATTTGGTCCGAAAAAGAATGAATGAGTTAATCAGTTAATTGAATTATGGCTATGGCTAGGTTGTTTAATAGAACTGATCCCCAGGAGCAGACAGAATATAAACATTTAAGTTTCATTTAGTTCACCTTGTTGTCAAGTTTCTAGGGAAAAAGCTTGACCACAATGAGTGTTTCACAGCTTGATCATCTGCAACTGGTTACAATAAGGTAACGTCGCCTGAAGCCTGCCTTTTTTTTTAAGTTAACTTATTGTTTTATTACCTATGGAAGGTGTTCTAATCTGAAGAAAATATAGATCACTGACAATGTCAGCTTTATTGTGAGCACTTTGAGTTCCTGGATGGGGAAAAAAAGTGCAATATAAATCTAATCCATTATTATTATTATTATTAGCTTTCAGTTTCTCATCTGAGTTATAGATTACAGTGAAATCTCTGCAATTGATCTGACTTTGCAACTGATACAAATCAGTGGGCCAGATCAAGTCTTCTGAGCTCTATCTGTCATATGTCAGTCTTTCTGTCATTTATTGCCACATCAACCCAGTTGCTTAACAGTGCTGATGCCATTGCTGATTACAGCGTTTTACACTGTTTTCAATGGGGTCAAAATGAATTCCTGCGGTACTTCTAGGTACAAATGACCATAATCCTTTCATGTTCTATCACAGACATCTCAAATTAGATGACAAAAATGGTTTTTTTTTTAGGAAAAGTTTTAACCTCTGAAATGCATAGGGCTAAATTCAAGGGGGTAACATGAAGATAAAAATGCAAGGGAAGTAAATATGACCCCCTGGCAGTTCTAGTATAAAGTGGCCCAACCAATGCCAGTATGAATGTGCCCAGTTATAAACTCAAGCAATGATCCTGATCAATGATGGGTAAAATAATTTAGATCACATTTAGGGCAGCTGAAGGAACCCAGGCAGAACATTTGGAATAGGCTCCAACCCACATGCAATCATAAAACAGAGTAAAGAGAACAGGTAGATGCTAACTTTGGTTCAACAATACATTTATCCATATTTTTCTCCACTGGTTGGAAGTTGTTCATGTGCTCAAAAGTCATGAATATTATACTGTGAAGCAGACATTTTTCAAATAAGATAATAGTAATCTGTAGTTCAAGTTAGCAATTTCATCCCTATATACTGCAAATACAGTAATCTCCCACTTATCTGTCTACAGTTCATTTAATTTAAATCCAGAGTGTGGATCTAACATATGACCTAGTTTAAAAGCACCACGTCATCCCCAAAAAGCGCACACACACACTCAGACTGACTGCTGGTCTCTGCCCTCTCCCTATGTGGCAGACTAGGTCCTGTACTTTCCCAGCCGGCGTTCCTTATCGCTGCAGGCAGTGCAATCTTACCCTGCTTTATTTATGAGCCCTCTCACCAGAGAGGGGAAGAGGTAAGGAGAGGGAGGCAGATAGAGGGTGAGGGGAATTATGGGAGTGAGTGAGGGATTACTGTATTTCTGTGTTTATAGCCATTCTTTTTGTTACTTTTGTTATTCGTGCATAGAGGAGAGGTTAATGAGCTCTGCTTGGTTGACGCACACATCTCTTTATCCATTTCGCACACACTCACACAGACACAGCGACCTGCATGCACAAACAGTGTTTTATATCTAACTGCTGGAGCTCTGATATTTTACCCTTGCTTTGTTTATGAAAAATGTACGATGAGCTGCAGAGAATTCTGAGGATGATTCCATGTTGGATTCTCTATTTCCTACGCTGCTTTGTGCCTGTGGCCATGTTTCTAACATGTGCAGTGCTCTTGCATCTGCAGCAGTTAGGCACTTTGGAGATGCAATATCGCCTACACATGTTATATAATAAAAGGCATTAACGGTGCTATCACCAGTCTCACAGGAAAAGGAACTCTGATTGTTACCTCCATTTCAGTCTTATTATAAAACAGAATTTAAAGATCAAGGCTAGCTTTGCTGAAATGCCTCTCATCATGCAGGTTTTAAATCTTGTCTCAGTTTTCAGCAGAGAGACCATAATATTCACTACAGTACATCTTTACCCTGGAGATGTAGAAACATGGAGATATATTGTAAATGTGGAACAGCCTTTCCAACACCTGCTAGGCAGCTTTATGTTTGTCTTTCTACGTCTCAGTGAACACAAACTCTTGCCTTTTGTTTCTGCCAGTAAAGCCTTCATGAACAGTGTAGTTTTGAGAGGAGTAAATGCTATTCTCATGACTGCCTCCAGGAGTTTCCGTATTTTTACAACTTGTACATAGTTTGTCAGCGATGGCATCTGAAATCCTCTCCATGTTCTTGTTTTCTTTATGTTTTATTCATCTGATTTCACGCTGACTTCAAAACTCGCCTAATGCAGTATTGATCTTTTTTAATCTATACGTCCGTTGGAGACAATAGTGAAAATCTGCATCAGTATGCTTTTCTTTTGTGACCTAATGCTGATGCTAAAACCATTGATCAGGTCTGGCGCTAGTGTTGCAGACAATAAAACTTTGAGTCATAGAGTGGTCTGTCGGGTTATAAATGCAAGACCGATGTAAGTTTTTGATAGCCCTTGAGAGTTGTACTGTTATTGAGCCTCTGTTTAATTCTTGAAGGAGTGAACTCTGAAATTTCAGTAGTGTTAGATGGTCATGTCAATGTCAGTGGATGGGTTTGATTGCCACTGATTCTTAAGTTTTCCAGTCATTTACATCTTTTTTCTGCACAGCCAAAGTGGAAACTTGCAGAACAAGGATTAGCTGCTGCTTACCATCAGCTAAACTTCAATTCGGCTGGCCACTAGTAAGTGTAAGGTTAATGACTGAAGCTTTTTAATCCATCGATTGTTCCATCTATGGATGGAAATAACCTCTCCAGTGAGTCCTGGATCTGCCTTGGGACTTCCTTCCAAAAGCATCTCCCTGGAAGGTACCTGAAAAGCAGATTACTTTGTTAATCTTACATACTAACCAAAAAGAAAAAAAAGCCCCTTTACTGGGTCTCCTCACATCTGGGCAATCAAGTGGCATTTGAACGCACCACAAAGACCATATCCACTTGCTAGCTAAGACATGCCATCAATAACTGAGCACAAGAGACAAGACAAACAGCTGCTCACCTGGGCCTCAGATGTCTCATATGGCTGATTGTTTGGTGTATGGAAGCCTTTAGATCTGAAAGTTTGAGAGTTTGTCCAGTATGCTGGTGTGGGTGTGTGTGTGTTTGTGTGTGTGTTGACATCATCCTCTTTGACATTAGCTATGTTTACATATACAGTTATAGTCCAACTGTTAATCTGAATATCGTCTTATTTAGAATGAGATGATGTTTATATGAGTTGCATATATGTAGGATAATCCATTCATAATCCCAATTACATGTTTATATCACGACATGATTCCAACGTTAACCCCAGTGAGACCTTACTCTGAACTAATTACTCCAATACAGCCACATAAACGACATGTTTGGAGCAAGAAATCCAACTGAGTGACAGTATGTGATACCTGGCATCCTGATATCATGTGTATCTTAAACCCAAACAGACTTTTGCTAAAACTGACCAAATCAACACCTTAAGCAAACTATTGCTGCTTTCCTACTGAAATTAACTGGTCCAAACAGGCTTTTCAAACACGACAATCTTTACAATGGGCATTTTGGCACCTTTCCATTGGGAAACTGCCAGGTTTGATGCCCTACTGGCATAAGCTGCATGGCCTCTGTCCCCACTGCTTCATTTCTGATGATACTATCATGCTGTGTTCCTGTTGATGAGCAACATGGAAGCGAGTCAGGCCATAGACAATGAGCTATCTTGTTTCGCACTTTTGTCTATCCACAAAATGGTCACAAATCATGTTGATCGTGGGTTGAATGCCATGTTGATCAAATGCATGCAGAGTTGTTTTGCTACATTACATAAGACGCGAGCATGCAATGCCCAGCACGTACCATATTTTCCGGTTTATAAGTCACACTTTTTTTTCATATTTTGGCTGTTTTTTTTACTCATAGTCCAATGCAACTTATATATCAAAATATATACAATTCAACATATTTTTAAGTGTTAATTCATATTGACTGACATGAGCCAAGGTGTAAACATTACCGTGTAATGTCACACGAGGCTTGTGACAGCTAAATTCTGCTCCGAGGGCAAAGATCCAAAACCAGCCTTATCTCAGCGGAAGGATTTCATTTTAGACATCTGGCTGTACTGCCTGGAACAAATATTCAAAAAACATGTTTATCCCTCTTAATTATGGTGTTTATTATCATATACACAGGCATTAACTTTGAAATTAGAGTATTGTGTCATTTTTGGCAGTAACAAATAGGACATAAATAGGATATGAAAACAAAAAATCGCCCTAGTTTGCTGCTGTTTTGCTGTTTTATACAGCAAATGACAACAACTTACAGCATAGTTCAATGCTACTTACAAATGTTTTTTTTTCTCTTCATGACAGTTTTTGACTGATGCGACTTATACTCTTGAGGGACTTATGGTCTGGAAAATATGGTAAATTCATAGCTCAACCTGGGTATGGCGTTTTCACAGCATGCTAATCAGAGCCGAGCCATTTGGAGGTGATTTTAACACGCGTTCAACTCATTTGCAGAATCGTTTGACTCACGTCGACACGGGTCAGTGCTGGTAGTTGAGCCTTTCCCATTGTCACTAAAAGCATATTGTTCATGTGTTTTAACAGGTTCTTTGTCCAGTGGGAAACGAATATATATGAGTAAAACTTGAATATGCATGGAACAAGGAAGTGTCTCATGTCAGCAAAGTTTCATCCACATGTCCTCCAACAGCCATGCAAGGAGTAAAGGCTACAGTATACTTCTCCGACTGCGTAATGCTTTATCCAACTGCGTAACAACGGAGACCCCTCCAGCCTTCATAGTTCTCCGTCATGGTGCCGGATATGCAGTGCAATTTACCGCCCCATCAGTAGAGGTCGCTACGCAACACTAACCTACTCTTATGATGCCAATCGTCAGTAACCTCAGTGGTTATTTTGCTTCCGGTTACAGTGAGCAATGGCGTCCGAGAGAAAAAGACTGTTGTTGATGGGAGATTTTGGTATTTCCTCACTTCTTCAGCCAAACGTTCTTTGGTTGGACTCATATTTGCGTCTACATTGGCTAGCCAGTTTAAAAAATGGCCCCGCTAGTGTTTACTTTGTGATGGACAAATCACAGCCCTTGTCGTCTCTGTCGTCCCTTGACAGGGTGACAGACACTTAAAAAATATTTTGTGCAGCCGGAGACGATGGAGAGGCTCTCCGACAGGCTCTCCGGTGATGTAGAGTGCTCTCCGTAACCTACGTAGAGCACTTGATGGACGACTATAAATTAGGCTTAATGGGCTACATTCATACTGCAAGCAGAAGAGACGTGAAGCCTACATTTTTGCTTAAAATATGGCTAATCTCATGTTTGAATTCATGAGAAAGTGTATCCAAACCTTTGACTGCTACTATATGAAGCAATCCTTCTCTTGATTTTACCAAATTTTGGTAAATATTTCCAAATAAATCTTCTCTAACACCTATGATTAGCCAAAAATAATGAAAAAAAACTGAATCTCTTCATATAAATGGATAAACTAATTAAAATATTCTGAAGTATTTTTTTTAATTTGAAATATGTGGAGTAAAAATATGTTTTTAACTTTAAAACTAAATCTGGAGGATAAAAGACATGATAAAAAGGAAAATTAATAAGGCTTTACCTTGCCTTCCTCGCTTAAGCTCATAGTTGCTGTGACATTTTCTCTTAGTTATGATTGTGAATAAAGTTGTTAACTGACACTTGTTTTATCTTTCTCATGCACAGAATCATCTGCGTCAATTAGTAAGAACAAACTTTTGTTCCAAGAGTATTAAATGTCCAATATGTACAGTATATTAAGTTCCCCTGAAAGGAGCAATTATCTCTTCAGTATTGATCTTTATTTTCTGCTCCTTGCTGCAATTTCTATCACGTCAAAACCCAGCTTGTAAATGTTCCAGAAAGACTGTGGGAAAAAAAAGTTTACTGCCGCTTATGACAATATAAGATAATGTTTGCATTTTCGCTGTTAAATTAGACTTGTAGTGTGTAAATTTTCTGTGCTCATTTTTACCAGTAGGAGTCCTGCTGAAGTCAGAGGTTAATCAAAACAAGTAAAACTTTTTTAAAATATATAAAAAAAATTGTATCTGAGTAGCTTCCATCTATTCTGTTTATTCCGATTCAGTGTTGCAGATAAGATGGAGCCTATCCCTGCTGTCTGCACGAAAGAGGTAGGATACATATGCACATTGCCAGTCTATTTATCTTGGAATTAAAAACAGAATTTTAAAAAGAAAATTTGGAAAAAATGAAAAATGTATTTCCAGAATTATACCTGACCGATTTGGAGCAGATGATGAGAAAACAAAATGCTTTGAAATGCAGCAACGAAGGCAGCCATTTGTAGGTACTGTAGGAGGATTTGTTGGCACCTCAAACAGTGACTCAATGCGTATCATGCCAGTGACAATATTTTATTATGAATGGTGCGTACACAGACACAGATAAATCCTGTTTAAAAAAAACATTCACCCCATGTTCACCCTCCAACACAGAATATGTTTAACTTGCAAACATGAAAAAAACTGTGAACATTTTAATCTCAAAGACAAAAGAGCCTAACATGGATAACTCCGAGATTCGGGGAAAAAAAAGGGTGTTTGTGAGACTATGGCATTCATGTGCATTGATGACAATATAATAATTACTTCAGTTTTTAACACGCCCTGGTCTTCCTGCTAACCCCATTTCTGAACAATACAAAATGTTTTCTTTTAATCAGTAAATAATAGTAATGATAATCATCATCAGCCACTTTGTTGGACACACCCGTTCAATTGAGTGTTAACACAAATATCTAATCAGCCAATCATATGGTAGTAAATAAATCTAATAATGTAGACATGGTCCAGATGTCCTACTGCAGTTGAAATTGAGCATCAGATTGAGGAAAAAAGGGGATTGAAGTGACTTTGAACGTGGTATGGTTGTTGGTCTGAGTATTTATTGGGATTTTCACACACAACCATCTCTAGAGTTTAAAGAGAATGGTCTGTAGAAGAGAAAACATCCAGTAAGTAGCAGGTGTCGGGTCCTGAATGCCCTGTTAATGTCGGAGTAGAATAGTCGGCTTGGTCAAAAAGTACATTGAAAGGATCGTATTATTGTCTTTTATCTGTTGGTTTAATGGCTTACCTTTGAGGACCAAGAACAGACTTAGGGCCTGATTTACAAAGACTCCAAATTGCGAGTCTAATGTCTTTGCGTCGCAAAAAAAATAGCGTGCGCTGTCATTTTAGCGTTTGCAGGTGATCTACAAAGATTACAGCGCAATCTGTAACAGGCGCAAACAGCAGGATTTAAATGAGGATTTAGCGTGCGCTCCGACTGCGCCACGGAAAGTTCAAAAGAGCATGTGGTAAACGCAAAATGAAATTAATCCTGATAGAGAGATGCTAGTTTCAGAGATATAATGAGGCAAATAAAAAACAGAATATAAGATAAATATGAAGAGTTCATTTGCAAAATAAGACAAACGCCATTTAGAAAAAATGGAGTTAACTGCTTTTGCACATAAACTCTTCATTTACTTTTTGAATATTTTCAGAAAATCAAGCTCACGTGAAGTAGGCTAGAGGGTTTTAATGATGTAAAATGGAGATATGGCGTTTGTACCCAACAGCAACAAAAGCAGTTAACTCCGTTTTTCCACAGTGGTGTTTGTCTGTTTTTGCAAATGAACTCTTCATAATAACTATAAATAAAAATAATGCAGCAGGTTTCCCTTTGGGTCGTAAGAAGAGGCCAGTTTAAGGACGTGGATAAGGACACGCTGTTGAAGATGATCTGATATTACGCACAGACTGCGCGCTCTTTGGCACAATGCCAGGCGCGGGACCTGCGTAATTGCCCCCACCCCATGCAAAACTCAGTAAAAAAAATAGTATCATTAGTTTGTGCGACGTTACTGGTTATTTTCACTGAGTTTTTTGTGGGGTGGGGGCCAACTTCACGCAGCAACCTCATAACAGCAGCAGCAGTTGCTGGGGTGTGGAGGAGCAGGAGATGATTTTAATTTAAAAATATGCCATTGGCAAAAAGTAAAAGAAAATAAAAAGACATAATTAATGTCAGCTTTAACTACCATGATGCTGCAGCTGCAGATGTTCTGGTTCATGTCTAGAAAAACCCGTGTTTAACAGTGATGTTGATTGTTATTTAATTAAATAATGAAAACTTGACGTGTCGCCTGAACACATCATGAGAAATGATTCTGACCCGATGTCTGCAGTCCTGTGTGCAGCATTCTTTCAGCCATCAGTGCGTAAAGCTGCCAGTTATACCTGCTTTTCAGACGTGCTAAATTACACGCAATATTTTGCCCCCGCTTTCCGTTGAACAGTTGATAGATCACATTGCGCGTGTTAAACTGAGGTTTTGCATAGTCTCCTCCCAATATTTTGCGCCTTCTGGCAGAAACGCCTAGTTTGCATATTCATCTGCAGCAGATGCGCAAAATGGACAGCGGCGCTATTTTGCCCCTTGACAGGCGCAAACCTCCTTTTGCCCTGCTTTGTAAATCAGCTCTGGCGGATTATTGCGTGCGTAATGAAGATAGCGCCTGTTTTAACAAGCGCAAACCTTTCGTAAATCGGGCCCTTAGTTTCAATGTAAAAACCTGTTCGAAGATCATTGGAGTCAGACAAAGAGGCTTGTCTTCCCTCTAGGAACTTGAGGTGGTGACAAAAGCAAAGATCAGTGATCCTCACCATGTGTCGTCTAATGAGTTTGTTGATGCCTTCTGGTTGGTGCTGCCATGCGCCTCAGGGGAGAACCAACAGATATTCAAATTATTTCATCACCCCAGCTCTCACGCTTTACTCCAAATTACATTCATTCTGTCATTTGCTCTGTTAGCTGAGCTAAAAGATTTGTTCACCTGCACTGGTTTATTAATTCATTATTAATTGTTAATTAATGAATTATTTGTCATTATCTTTCAACAACCTAATTTGCTCTGATTCATGTCTGACACTGCACTTTGAATGTTGACTGGTGTCTATGGTGAGCTGCAAATGAGTTGCCCATTCAGGATAGAGTTTTACCATCTGAAATGTAACAGGAAGTCCGTTAAGTATTTGTTCCAACTGAGGTATGCAGAGGAGCATCTCTGAACACACAACACATCCAACCATGAAGCAGATGGGCTACGGCAGCATAAGGCCCACTACCCACCGGATACGAATAGAACAGATCAAATTTCGTATCCAATCAGGCGCCTATGCATTTCCACCAGACCCGAAGCGCCGCACTACGAAGTCCTTGTGTCACTCGTGCTTAGCCGACGCCCCCTTGTTTACCTCATGCATGTGTTTAGATGTATTGACACCCAATAACTCTTGTTTCTCATGTGTGGCGTGCACCTGGAATGAAACCCGACCCATCCCCCACCCTCCTGTTTGTCTTGTGTGCGTGTGTTCTTCCTTTAATCCCTTTATATGCAAGCCAATAATCAGATAACTCAAGAAATCTTATTATAATCAAACTGTTGGTGCGCATGTGAACAAGTTCATTGACACGATGCCCTGGCTCCCCCTCTTCAAAATGTATCGTCATCTCTTGCTTACAAGCAGATCGACTTTCATATCATTGCTTGGTCCCGTTGTTTATTTTGATAGAGGTTTTTACTTTGGAGATGGACTAAATTCTCAGCTTTTTACATTCTACTTTCTGCCATTTGTCACAAATTTGGCTGCGGCAAGCGCAAAAATTAGACCTGAAGCCAAAACGATCGCTGCACAAGCCGATTTGTGTGCTGTGTGCTGTGTGCTCGGCGCCTCGGGGGTGGTGGGAAAGATTTTCTCTCTTGAGATGGCTGCCAATATTTTTTTCTCAAAAATTCGGCTTTATTCGTGCGCCTGCCGCTTCTGTTGGAAAAGAGGGGTAAGACCACACCAGATGCCACTCCTGTCAGCTAAGAACAGGAAACTAAGGCTACAATTCACACAGTCTCACCAAACTGGACAATAGATTATGGAGAAATGCTGCTGTTCTGATGAGTCTCCATTTCTGCTGCGACATTCGGATGCTAGGCTCAGAATCTGGTGGAAACATCATGAAAGCATGGATCCATCCTGCCTTGGATCAAGGCTTCAGGCTGCTCCTGGTGTAATAGTGTGGGAGAGATTTTCTTGGCCCACTTTGGGCCCCTTAGTACCAAACTGGCAGTTTAACCACCACAGCCTTCCTGAGTATTGTTGCTGACCATGTCCATCCCTTTATGACCACAGTGGAGCATATTCTGATGGCTACTTCCAGCAGGATAATGCACCATGTCACAAAGCTTAAATCACCTCCAACTGCTTTCTAGAACATGACAATGAGTTCACTGTACTCCAACGTCCTCCACATTCACCAGTTCTCAATCCAACAGAGCTCAGACTGTGGCAATCCGCAGCAACTGTATGATGCTATCATGTCAATATGGAGCAAAATCTTTAAGGAATGTTTCCAACACCTTGTTGGATCTATGACACCAACAATTAAGTGAGCTCTGAAGAAAAAAGGGTCCAACCTGGTATAAGCAAGTGGCCGGTGCGTTTCAGTTTGGGTAGACATATATGTATAACGACATCTATGTAGAGCTTACTTTCTTGCAAGTTGACTTAAAACAACTTACAAACTGGGTTAAATCATCTTTCTTGTTCATAGTGTCACTTCCACAGCTTCTCCATCAGACACTCTTACAGACACAACTGCACAACACAAAGTCAGTTTTAATGAGCAGAAGTTCCTTCACTTTTTCCCCTTCCTCTGTTTTTATTCCATTCTTTTTCCCTCATTAGCCCAGCCTCTCAAGTCCCACCTTGCAGGGAAAAAAAAAAAAAGCTGTTGATTTTTCTCGGGCACAGTGCTCAGTGAGACACTCACACACTCACAACCTTACACTCAGAATTTCAGCGCAGTTGCAGTGAAGCTCACCGCCTCATTATCACAGTGCCTCCTGTTTTTACGTGCTGTGTGAGAATTTGGAACTTTTGTTCTGCTCCTCCTGCAAGTTCCACCATGCCGACAGGCGTAATGGAAAGTCTAGTCTTGCTCTTTGGTGCAAATAATTACTATCAGCTGGATGTGTTGTGCATTTCTGCTGTGTAATAGGCAAATAATAATGATTCATCACTTAATTACCATATTTTTGTAAATGTGTCAGCTCCACCCATGTGCTCTAGGAATGCAAAGTGATTCACTCAGAAAGAGAAGGCAAGGCTTACACTCCTTCTCATCTTATTAACAAATCGGGTGTATGGTTGCTAATATTAGTAAACGCTATAATGACATCTTCTGAAACCAGCTCCAAATTACAGTAAGAAAGGAAAAGACTGCAAATGCTGTAGATGCATGAGGTTATTTTAGGCCTGTTTGAAATTGGCCGTCTCCCTTCGTATTACCGCCTTGGGACACTTTGTTTTTAACATATGCTAGAAAATTTGGCTCTTATGTTGTATGTTTTTTTTTTTATTAGATCCCTTTGAACAGCCTTATTTTTATTTCAATACAACAGCATTTGTATCTTTTAAAGACACACAACGTAACTTTTAGACCTTAAAAATCTGTGTTTCTGACTCGTTTTAATGTCACACCAACATTCATTTTGCGCATTTTCGAGCTGTCAGTGCCCAGAGCCGTCCCGGGGCTCAGAAACAGCACTATGTAAGATTCCCATCCGGGACGCGACCGTGACGTTGCAGCCAACTATTGGTTGCAGCACCGCGTCACTCACTAGCAACCGGATGTAAACCAGGAATCAACATCGCGGGTGTTTTGAATGTGCATCATGTCGAATTCGGTAAAGAAACGCAAGGAAACATCATCGGAGGAAGAGAGGAAAAGAAACAGAGGAAGGGACAGAACAAGAGTCAAGAAAAGACTGTCTTTTACTGGCTGGATTGAGCTTACAGTACAGGTACGAACAAGATGGATGCTAGTTTAGCCGCCGATAGGGGGCGCGTCACTGAGAAAACTGCTAAAAGTTCCGTTGTGTGTCTTTAAGAAAAGACTGATACATTTGTGGATGAAGTTGTTCATGTTTATTTCAGAAAAGTGTGTGTGGGGTGAGTAGAGAGGGGTTAAATGTGTCCATATAAATGGTAAACACAACAGTATTTGTATCCTCGCCTTGCAGTATTAATATAAAGACACGTTTTTTTAGTTGCTTCTGGGAAACTGTGGACAAACGTGTATTTTATGATCCTCAAGTGAATCATAAACATTTCATGCTTTGATATCACCCTGTGAATGAGAATGGTGAATGCTGTGAGGTGGACTGGCAACCTGTGCGGACACATCTTCCTTTTCCTCACTGCTGCTTAGATCATCATTCCATGTGATCGCAAAGTATCAACTAGCTACTGTAAATGGATGAAGTTTTAAGTTATCCACAGAAATGCAGCAAAAATGGAAATGATTTATGTTTGGAGAATTTAGCTTTTGCAGAATATGTTAGTTGTGCTGACACCAATTGGAAGTACATAGGATATTTCTTTTAAAGGAGCTGTATCATGCTTTTCAAACGTTCCAAAAGTCAAATACAGGCATTTATACACTAAGCATGTTCCCATCGCCACTATAGTAACTAATTTGGAGTCAAATAATAGTTTTTTTATGCGTCTAATTTCCAACATTGAAGTAAGATGGCTGACTGTACTGAACTCAACCCACAGTCTGATATGGAGTTTGAAGTACACGCAGTACCACAGAGACCCTGACAAGTGAGTAAATTAGCAAACAAATCATATCCTCACAGTTAGCATGTTGTCTGTCTGTGAGGTGTTTTTATGGTGGGAACTGCGTCAGGTTTCAGAAGTAATCCCCCAAGAAAAAACACTGCCTGAGATTCATGAAGTTGTAGGAGTGAAGTTCACACAAAAAGTTGAGGGTTTTTCTGCTCCTGAAGATATAATCCAATCACTTCTGGCAAGTCAATTCGTCCAGTACAAAAAATAAACTCCCACACCGAACACAACCACATTTTTCCCAACTTGCCTTCCTCTAGAGCTAAAAAAAAGCTTTTCTTTTCAGCTCTGGATCAAATGTCTGTTAGCTGATGGCTGCTTGTCTCTGAGGAAATCTTCCTGCAGGCTTAGTTTCTTCCTCAGAGAGTGTGGATAGGTTAGGATTCTCTTTGAGTTTCTGTTCAACAAAGAGGGCGTCTTGCTACAATGCTGCGCTTGCATGTTTGTCGCTTCGTGATTGGTGCCACCTCGTTGCGTATACCGGTGTCAGTCAGTTATGTTAAGGAAGCTACAGCTTGGCCTGAATATTCATATATATTACTCAAATATGCACAAATGAAGAAAAAAACAACTTAAATGAAGTTTTTATGAGGGAAAAAAACACAGTAACATGCTGAAAAGCTCTTAAAAGTCCATTTTTCATGATAGGGCTTGTTTAAAAAAGAGCTTTGAATGTCTTTTTTAATATAGCTTTAGCCTTGTTTTTTCTTTCTTTTCCTTTTTGGAACAACAGTGGTCAGACTGTGATGGAAGAGTTGTTTTATGACAACGTGAGTCTAAGATACACAAGAATAGACTGAGAAATGTAACACCCCTCCAGGGGTTCTTAGTTGGGAGATAAGATAACAAATGCCGCCCCTTTGGAGATCTTTTGATGGGGGATGGACGAAGGGACCCAAGAAGGGGTTTGGACTATGAGAAAGAGGTAGAAAGAGGAATGCTTGAAATATGTATTCAATTCAATGTTGGGTTTTAACCTCTGTTGAATTCTTTGGCTCAGGAAAAACTCAAGCTTGGTTTTTCACTGATCTAATTGTTTGTCATTCTTTCATTGAGTATTTTCTAACAGATTGCAAGTTAGTTGATAGTTTTAACTTACAGAAACATAATCAGCTAGAAACCAAACAGATGCAACACTGTTTCTAGTTTTACTCCAGTCTACAGTGTAATGCACCTTCACAGGTTTGGGTTTAGACCAACCTCGTCAGCATTTCCATGTGGAGATAGACTTGTGAACTCTCTGAAAATCTACTGTTGAAAGTCAGTTGATTATTTAAATCAGTTTAGATAATCACATATTATTTTATCACAATGTTTAGTGCCATGAAGTCTTTTTTGTTTTGTATTTATTTATTGTACTTTTTTTTTTTTTTTTACGCATCTTGGCATATGTGTGCTTGTCAGACAACAAGCGACCAAGCTGTAATCATTTAACAGGCTCTGGTAATTGTTGTCGAGGAGCTGATGACGGTAAGATAGCAACAGACAGGAAGAGATGGGAGCCCACAGGAGAGTATATCAGCAGGAGAGGTCAGCTGCAAAATTGTATTATTGATCTTGTCCAATTCACAATAGAATTATAGCTGCTGTTCACACACACGCACACACACACACACACACACCCACTCGCACAGACAGATTCTAAATTGAGAAAAGAGAAGGACTTGACATGAAGGAAAATGGCTAAAACCAAACAAACATCCAAAAGCACAATGACAAAGACTTGTAAGTGATATGAAAAGCCTGTCTGACAAGCAGAAAACAAGATGGGGGGGGGGGCTTATCAATTAGCAGGGCGTCCAAGCTCTTTTGAGGGGAAAAAGACTCAAAGCTCTCAAGCAATTTCACCATTTCTCTCCCGTTTTCTTTATTGTTCTGTTTGTTGTAGTTTAAGAGTAAAGCCATAAGGTTTTAACAGCCCTATTTATTCTTTTTTCATGAACCCTGGGTCTGGGCAGGCTGATAAAAATGGATTGTGTCTCTAGAGTGCTGCCTGCATGCTCTGTCTCAGGGGCGGGAGCTCCTCTGGGAGATTTTAGCTTTCTCTGGTTATAGGAATGGATTGGAGAATAGACAGAGTAACTTAAAAAAAAGAGAAAGAGAAAACTCACCAAGCACCAACTGCAATATACTTTTAATGAAGTTGGGTCTGTGTGCTGCTGTAATCACTGTGCAGAAAATCTCTGCCACACAAGAGCATAGGTATTTCGTTATTACATTTTAAAAGATTTCAACACTTGAACAGTTTCTAACTCTGCGCAGAAATTAGATCATTTAAAACATTGTTATCACCAACAGAAAAGCTGGTGCTTTAGTTGAGATTAAAGCTCAATATATGTGCTTTGCTTAAGAAGGAACAAGCAAGGCCAAGCTTGGATTCACTAAAATGAGGTTTGACACTCAGGTAAAGCTTGTCATAAAAATAGGACTGACGGCCTTTGCTGGAGGGTCCATTGTGGCAGCAGTCAGCACCGAAGCAACCAGAGTGGGATGAAATCCACAATCCAGTGGAGAGTCTTTGCAGTGCAAAGAAGTGCAATAGAGCTTCTGTTCATGGAAACGGAGCCACAGCTGCAGGTCAGGCCACTAAAGTACAGAAAAATAAAATAATATATATATATTTTTTTGCTTAGAGGTAGTGTGTAAGAATTCCTTATATCTAGTGGGAAAGATGGGAAATTACTTCAAATGCCACAGTTGTGAAAGGATGGTGGCCATCAGTAGCCAAAATTCTTCTAGATAAAAGCATAAGATATGTCTTATTTGGAAGGCAAGTACTGTCCTGTTTCAAAAGTGTCTGAAGGAGCCTCCAAACCTGCCATCCATTTGGCCTGAAACAAAAGATACTGGTGGTGTATCCTTTTGGCCTTTCCTGTCCCAGAGTTCATTGCACAAAAGATGGGATGGAACAAGCAGCAGAGCTACAGTAAGAGTGTAATGTTTGGATATTTGTCAATTTTAAATTTCAGCTGATGTATAATAGTATTTATATATTTAAAGTTTTTAACTGATCATAGCATATGGAGTAGTGAGCCCAATTTAACCGACTATTGAAAAATTTGTTGAAAGAAACTTCTTCTACAGTATAATGCCTTTAAACAAAGCCGACACTGGGTTCCAATGACACATATTTGTTTGTCCGTTCAGAGACAATATAGTAAAAATGGTGGCACCTTTAAGGCATCTTGCATGTACTGTATGTGGACCCATGTCAAGCATATACAAATTGCTCATACTAAAAGAATAAAATGTTATTACCTCCGCCATGGAGGTAACGCTTTCTGTAGCGTTCATTTGTCTGTCCGTATGTCTGTCTGTCTGTCAGCAACTTTACAGAAAAAGTACTGGACAGATTGACCTGAAACTTTCACCAACCTTGTGGCTCAGCCCATTAATTTTTGGTGGTGATCCAGATCACCTTCTTGATCCAGGAATTATTTGAAGGATTATTTATTATTGCAAGAGCTGCTGGGGGGAAGTCCACACTCTCTGAGTGCTTTTCTAGTTTTAATGCTTATGGAAAATTTTTCTATCAACCCTTTTATTTTATTTTATTTTATTTTATTTTATTTTATTTTATTTTATTTTATTTTATTTTATTTTATTTTATTTTATTTTATTTTATTTTATTTTATCACACACTGCAGGAAAATTTTATACCACTATTTGAAATTCCCTTCAGAATTATTGTTAAAGACACACAACATAACTTTAAGACCTTTAAAATGTGCATTTTGATGGCACACCATGATGGCACACCGACATAAATTATGGACATTTTCAAGCTGTCACTGCCCAGAGGCGTCCCAGGGCTCAGAAACGGCACTATTTACTGTACGTTTTGCATCCGGGACGTGTCTGTGACGTTGCAGTCGACTATTGGTTGCGCACCTCGTCGCTTACTAGCAAACGGACGTGAACCATACACAGCAGGTGTTTTGAACACACATCATGGAGGATTCAGCAAAAAAAAGCGGGGAAACATTCCCGGAAAAAGAGAGGAAAAGAAAGAGAGGAAGGGACAGAACAAGAGTCAAGATAAGACTGTTTTTTACTGGCTGGAGTGAATCACAGTTCAGGTATGATGCAAGATGGATGCTAGTTTAGCTGTCCATAGGGGGCGTGTCTCTGAGAAAACTGCTAAAAATTCTGTTGTTGGCCTTTAACTTTGGTTAGAATCAGTATCTGAAATACAGGGATTCCTCTGTGTTTGGAAATCCTTCAAGGGACACTGTGTAATCGCGAGCAGCTCCCTCGTACTTTTCATGCTGCATTCGCGTGAAACCGGGCAGACCGACGACATCCGCTGCATTTAAAGTTATCACCGGCCTCTATGTGAAGACGTGGTCCGTCAGTTACAGTGACATCAGTCCACATCTGTTCGGTTGTCATGGCGATGTCGTATTGTTTTCCCTGACCCATGTTTTACAGTCTTTCGCTCGGCTTCATTGATTAAAATGACATCTGGTTTGTTACCAACGGCCGTCTGCCCGACTGCACGTGAACCCAGCGTCAGTGAGACGCTAGTCTCTCCCCCTCTGCAGCGCGGTGACTTTTCAAAGGCATTACCTCGAACTGAGCTGAAAACTCCGGTGTGTCCGGTGAGCTTCTGTGTTTTCCTACTGTCAGGCTTCTCCTGAACGCAAAAACATGACAACATGGCAGCCTTCACCGAGCCGCCCCGCTCGATGTGTAAATGAATGATACGAACAGCAAATTTAGAACTTAGAGGAGCACTTCAGTTTGTTGATGGGAGTGATAACTGATTAATGAAAAAACACTTTTGAACCAAATAATCAGTTTTTGTGAATAAAACACAGGAGAACTTACACAATATCCCTTTAAATCACAGCTCTGTTTACAGATTTTAAAGAATATTATGCAAGACCTGAACTTTGACAAAGAGAGGCCACGTTCTGACTCACAGGGAAAAAGGGAGGTATCGATTTATTTAAAGCATAATTTTATACCCTCTAAATAATTTTGGCTTTGTTGTGAAAAGATGGACTCATAAATGTAATCAATGAAACATTAAACTTCTAGCTGTGACGCTGAAGCTTCTTTTTCTTCAAGCCCTTGTGCAGTAGATTTAGACAAGATCCACACACCATTACTGACTGCATCATAGAGTTCTGTTTTTGGTCTTGAAATCAGCACCTATTAAAGCCTGATGGTGTGAAGGGTGATTGAACTCTGCGGCAACCTAACGTAACCAATTTATCCGGTGACATTGCACAGGCTCTGGGCCTTTATGTCTATGTGACTAATAGTGTGTGTGCATGTCTGACAGACACAGAGCATGAAAGCACTTTCAACAACAGTTGCAATTGGAGTATACACACATGCACACATGCACTCTCACACACACGGCAGGGTGAAGTGGCTGGCCTGCTTCCACTGTCCTGCAGTAATGGGCCTTCTCAGCTCAGCTGAAACACTCAGTCACACTTTCAGCTGGGAAATTGATTCTCTCAAGGTTCCCATTCCATTTCTGTCACTTTGTGTTTGTACGTGTGTGTGGAAGTGAGCATCCATCCATCCATCCATTCTTCCATCCTTTTCAATATATTTGTTTTTGCTCAAATTATGTTTTCTTAACATTAAAGGGATACCGTGTAACTTCTAGCCAGAGGGGGCATTAAACCTGTAACTTCCCACAGTTCACACAACTGTCCCAGAATTAACATTCTCTATCCATGTTTTGGAATCATGTTTGCAGACCACTTTGATCAGCTGATAGGAAAGTCATCGAGCCATAAAGCAAGTCCCCCAAGGTCACAGGATCCAATAAGAGACTGGTCCGCTCCTGCAAAGATACAATGTCTGTTTTTTTAGGAGGGCAGCCCCCTTGGAGTCCCGACATGTGTCAAGTGCTGTATATTGTCCCCAGAAATCATATAATATTACTTACATCATGCTAATGTTTGGGTCAAAATTGCACAGTATCCCTTTAATTTGGAGCCAAGCTACCTGCAGATGAAATTAAAAATCAAACAGCATACCACAATTAACCCAGAAAAAAAGTAGTTCCCTTTCTAACCCAGCAGTTTGACCAAGGAGTTTTTAGTGTATTTGGCGGCTTCCCAGAAAATACTGTGGATAATACAATCTGAAAAATATGAAAAAAGGAACACCTACCTGATAAAAGAAACTAATAATAATAACAAGCACAATTATAGCAATGTAGTAAATAATCGATTGTTCTCTGTATCATGAAATATCTTTATAGCATCTCTTCCAACAATGTTACAACATGCAACAGTATGTTGTAACTTTATTCAATTTTGTAAGTAGTTGAGGGTTGAAAATTCCCAGAGACCAACCGAAAGAGAGGTGATTTTCAGGGAGAGATTTAAAGAGAGAGAGAACATGATGTACAGTGGAAATAGGGAGAAAGGCATCATCTGTGGCTGATGCTGTAGCCACATTCCACTTCTGATACATGTGAAAACCTCCAACATCTGAACATCTGTAGAAAAGCACTTCTCAGAGAGATGGATTACCCCCCAGATTAGTGTTTGTTCTCAGTCTCAGCAAACCAACATCTTAAGCAATAGTCTAGTTTTTAAATCCAGTTTTCCAGGACAGTTTACAAATGTGTGTATGCAATGCTTCGAACAATCAACAAAATGTACAGATGAAACTGTGGTTGATAGATTCAGTTGAGTTTGTTTTTTTTTAAGCAAAATGTAGTTAGTTGGTCTGGATGACTACCATAGTTCCCTCAAACCAGACCAGTGCTACAGTGCCAGTTTTCCTGGTCTGCAAAGAAAGAAAAACTAACACTGTGGCTTTTTGAGAGTCATGTTTAGACCAACAAAGCTTCCACATGGTCTGTCAAGAGGTCAGGTTAAGTTTTGACTGTAAACCTGTCCAAAGTGGTTTTATAAGACAGATGTAAAACATTCTTGCAGTCACTCTTATGTTATGCATTCTAAATAAATAAGAGGGTAAAACCCTTCTGCATATGGTCAAAGTTCATGTCCTCTGGCTTTCCCACTGCAGGGATAAACTCGCCCTCAATAGCAATCATCCTCTTGGCATTTAATCCTTTTGTACACTAAAAATATGAACTGTATGTGCTTGAGGCGGTGTAATACCCCTTTGGCTAAATGCTATTCACCACAACAGCCAGTGTGGAGTACCTGGTGATGGAGAGAGTGGGTGTCCACTATAAATACAAAGCTGTCTGATTCACATAGCCTGCATGGCTCCTCTCATTCATCATCTATTGTTCTTAAACTCCCACAAGAGAGGCGACTGAAAGAAGAGAGGAGGAGGATGTGAATAAAACGAGAGAGAAAAGCTCTGAGAATGAAACAAGTTAGGATGAACGTTATTGTGTGTGTGTAACCATGATTGCTTATTGTGTCTGAGGTTGAGGTAAACACACACACACAGAATACTTGTTTTCTCTCAACTGTGACATTCAGCTTTACTTTGTTTAGTGTGCCAGAATCCTTTGGATTTATCTTAAGCCTTTGAGATTGGAAATTGTTTTGGAGATGTAGGCAGTGTGTGCGTGTATATGTGTGTGTGTGGTTAAAAGATCACAGGGTCCTGGGAAAACTGCTTTAATGTTCCAACATCATAAAAAGATGAGCAACCGTATTAAACCAAGAACAGAATGATGCATTCTTCCTCAAAAATTCACTATGCTTGTTCTTCTCTTTCACCGAAGTGACGCTTTATTTCAGCTCTTCTCTCACACATATGACTTTTACAAGTACATGTGTCTTTCTGAACTGTGTGAAAAAAGGAAGTGCATACTGAGAAAAATAAGAAACAGACTCCAAACAACTGAGAACCAGTGGGCGCCATGCTGAGGTGACAGACGGTAACCATGGAAACTTTGCCCCACCATATATCTGCTTAACGAATCCAACAGTTTTTGGTCTGTTTTGTGCAGGCATTTCACTTACACATTGTGCTTGCTGATGTCTTCCTGTCTACGAACAAATTGAAATATTGTTTTACCAGTCACATGTGAAACAAAGCGCTGAATGTTTACTCTGCAACCTGTAAAGCACATATTCGCTATCACCGACCGGGTGGGGGGACTTTGCAGGGGCTGATCTGTATGTTTTTCATTCCTGCAGCTTTAACTGGAGGTCACACACAGACACCTTTGAGGAGCTTCACGCATCCAGCAGTTACAGAGTCTGGATGATGTTCAGGTGAAACCTTGGAAATACAGAATTATCAGGCTTTGATCTGCTTTGGTGCTTGAGTGAACTCAAACCCCCTCAAGAAGTAGTTTAAGCAGTGTAACGGTCGATAATGTCTAAGGTTGTCCACTGGGTATAACCCACAGCATAGGCAGACAATCAATGCCTACAGTTAACATGGAGCTCCAGAAGCAAAAGAAAATATTCTCCTCCATTTACTTTAATTCACTTCTTTTTTTCCTGTACTTTTAATATATACATGTTGATGTACATACAGTACTAAATGGGAAGCAGCACAATCAGCTAATTTGTGCAGATAGGATCGTATTGGAAGATCAATGAAAACTCAACCTCCTGTGGTTGCAGATTACATTTGCTGGTCAGAGAATCTAAAAGGTTGGGCTGTGAGCTACAGTGGTGAGGTTATTTGCAGAAAGATAAGAGCAGCTGCACTTTCTGCCTGTGTGCAGACCTCCACAACACTACGTTTACGGTAGAGATGTCATGGTTATACTGTAGGTTCTCTAGGTACAGTTATTGACAGAGATATAATTACAATGTTAAGGTTGACATGCATGGTTATTTCTCATTAATCAATTTCAGAACACTGTAAATGTAGCCGCTTTCCCACTGAAATTAGCATTTTCACACAGGTTTTTCAAACATGTGTCAAATCTCTCATAATCAACCTTTGGCTCCTTTCCCATTAACAACAACAACAACAAAAAAAGGGTCTGATCACCTGGTGGCAAACTGCGACTTCTGTCTCCACCGCTGCGTGTCTGGTGGGTTAGCATTGATGATGTCAGCTGTGCGACAGAAATCAGGAAAGTAAACAATGGAGACCCAGTCAGGTTGTAGTCAATGTGGTTTCTTGTTCCGCATCTGTTCGTCTTCAAAATGGAGGAAAACCAGCGGGTGATTTTCTAGTGCAGATGGAATGCAGGCCTTGTAAATTTGTGGCCAAAGCAGAGTTGTTTGGTACTTTATATGAGCCGCGACTGATGCAATGTCACAAAGTAGGCATGTACCGCCCAACGTCATCACATAAATTCACGGGTTAAGGCAAATCAGCAAGCCTATCTGTATAAATGCCGTGTTAAACTAGTAAACTCATGAGTTAAACTAGTTAAACTAGCCTTGTATGACTAATTTTGCATTACATATTGAGGAACTAGTTTCTAACTAGCTTACTACCTTTGCCGGTGTATTTCGGTTCATAGAGACATGGTGACGGTTAGTTTGATTTTATAAAAAAAAAAAGTTCTAAATCATCTTCAAAATCCGACATATCCTCATGCCTTTCTGACGTAGCCATATTTTAGACTTTACATTTGTGTAATCAAATTCCTTCATGCATGTAGCAGCAGATGACATCACTCTGCTGCCAAATACAGGAAGTAAAACTTTGTTGATGCTGAGACACTTTACAATCAAAATGCAACAAAACGCAAGGTTAGTTTTATTTATAACATTATTCTATTAACACAGCATTTGCACAGATAGTCTTAAACTATAAATGATTTGCCTTGGTTGTTCTGTGGAGTGGATAACATTGTTATTAATGACAGGCTAGCAAATTCCTATTGACTTGCACTAGCATTAGCATTGGTGACCCACTGGAACTAGAATAATGAATGAAATATGTCGAAACCGCCTTTAAGTGAGAAGTAGCATTCTGGCTCACTTGAAAATGAGGCCCTATGTAAAAAATTCTGAACTTCCCCTTTAAACTGTTTTTTTTTTGGGCCAGTAGGAAAGGGGTACTTGTGAATCACAATACGTGTCCTTATAGGTAGAGGTACACAGTGAAATCCCCAGTGTTAAATTTGAGTTGTTAAGTCATATAAACTCTTTCAGAGTAATTCTAACACCATTGAGAGTAAAATGACCACCAGTGCTGGTGAAAATTTTCAGAGTTAAAAAAAGTTTCGTCTTTCAGTGTATAATTGACTCAATCAAGTGTAACGAAGTGCAACCAAGAAGACTGTGCCTTCTTTGGCTTGAATATTTACCATCATGCTTTGTGACTCCCCTGTATGGTCCCGCACCATGAGTTAAGTGTATACTGTATGTGATCCCTTTGGGTGTATATGGTGTATTAATTAAAACATTGGTAGTTATAAGTTGGTACAGTAGTTTGTGCTGACTATCAGTACATGCTTGGTAACTGTCAAAGTGACAACTTCCCCTCACAACTCTCCCAAATTTCTTTGCTGATATTTAGGACAATGGGTCAATACAGGGTAGGAAATGAGTTCATATTAATACACGTTTAAAAGCCTTTGAGTCTCTGAGAGTTAATTTACTCTGATAGTGTTAGGCATTTAAATCTAGATTAGTGTTGATTTAAAACTCTGAGAACAGTGTACACTGAGTCTTTGGACCCAAGTTAACTCCGAAATTGGTGTACAATGTACTCCTAAAGTGCTAAATATACATTGTCAAATTTGCTGTGTAAGACAATCCGATTCAGTCTGGTTCCAATGTCAACTTAACACAAGCAGCAACACACTGCAAAAATTTTTGGTCATAACACAAGTTCCAAAATACTGAAATTTAGAATAATCAGACTATATTCAAGTAAAATAATCTGCCAGTAGGGTAAGATAATTATTCTTATTAGATATTTCTTGAAATAAGAAAAAAAGATAGAGACTCTAGACAGGGAAAAATATTGTATGTTGTAAAACTCTCATTTCAAGTCCCTTATTTAGTAAAAAAAAAAAAAAAAAAAAAAACTTAAAACTAGTCTTTTTTTCAGTGTTGTTTGTTAAAAGAAAAGATATTGAAACAAGAATTTTTTTCTTAATTTGAACATTGCTAAAAAGCTGTTTTTGATAGGTAGTGCCCCACACCATGCAAACCTCCTGTTCCTAAATGGAACTTGTTAGAGGCTTTTATTTTGCCAAGCCCAGACTGATCAGGATGACATGGGAGTGGAAATTTACAATCCTTCTGGCTACTGGATAAGCTGCTCGACAACTTCTGTCACCGTCTCAGACTGTCAAAGTGCACCTCTTTGCTACCAGCTCTTAAATTCCTGCTTAGTTTTTCTGGTTTTAAGATCTTTTTGGTCAAAATGAGAAAGCAACAACACTGAAAAGTGGTATCACCAGACTTTTATGTGTTTTTCACTGAATGAAAAACATGAAAAGAATGTTTCACAGCTTGTTTTAAGCTAGTTCCCATTTGTCTAAAGTCTAGACATTTTTCATTTTTATTTTAAGAAATCTGTAACTGGTACCGGGAGGTCTTAAAACAAGGTTTTAAAGTTAAAATTGGGAGTGAAAGACAAAAAGTAATCTGAAACGGTATCTCTGTGAGGTGATTTACCACTTAATTTAACACATAACATGATTAATAATCTTACATATTCTGCTCTTGTCAAGTATATCATTCTCAAAACAAGACAGTTTTTGCTGAATATAAGAATGTAAAACTTGGTTAGATAGACTGTTTTTGCAATGTGGACAAAAACCATAATAAAGGGTTTTTACAGTTAATTAATCATGCTATTTCAATATTGTGATTAATTGTGACATCCTCAGTCGGCACAGTAATATTTACATGATGAATCATCCAAAGCTTCACCCACATAAACAAAACTCTTTTTGTATACTAAGTTTTGTTATGTTTGAAGTCTGGTTTTTGTGCATTTCCAGCATACATTGGATGTTGGATATTTTATGCCAAAAAAAAGACAAAAAGGGGGATTGTGTTCGCAAAATTCCCACAAATCTCAAAACAGAGGGGGTACTTGTTTGCTTGTCTTTTCCAAAGCAGAAGGAGCAGCTTCACAGAAACATGTGTGGTTTCCCTTTTGTGCTCCATTTTGAGTTAATATTATAATGATTGAGGCAGAAATAAATGAAGATGGAGAAGAATTTGTTATTATACACCGCTGGCCCATAAACATTACATGGATGGTGCAAAGTGATCATGGCAGACGAAGATGATCCCAAGCATGATCACATGACATCTACAAACACCACACAGCTTTTGTGACTGTTTTACATTTATTTTAAACTTATATTTTGTCATTTGTCCTTCAAATGACACTCTAAATCAAGGTTGTCAGTCCTGGAGGGCCACTGTGCTGCAGGTTTTGGATGTTTCCCTGCTCTGATAGGCTTTATTAAAATAAAGGTTCTGCACAAGTTTCTTAATCTGATGTGTGACATCATGATCTAGTCTGCAATAAAATTATACCTGGTTATCCAACCTTTACACTGCTGTATGTTTGCGTCATTTTTATTGCTATTTCTTTCCATCTTACTAACAAAAAAAAAAAAAAAAAGAAAATTGGAAAAGGTCAGGAAAACCTCATGATTCAATAATGGAAAAAAAAAACATGTTGTAATAGTTTGGTAAAACTTTCTTAAAAGCTGCAATCTGAGACGGCAGTGGCTCAGGTGGTCGAGATGGTTGTCCAATAATCTGTTTTTGTGTCCTCAGGCACGCACATTCCCTCCACTGGCTACACTGATGTAAAAAAAAAAAAGGTTTGGTTGTGGCTGGAGAGGCTGCTGGCACAGACTGGCTGCCACATTTCTGTCAGTTTGCCCTCTGGTTGCTGTAGCTCACCACCACCTGTGTGTGAATGGATGGATTTAAGGCAAAGTGCTTTGAAGGCCTTGAAAAACACTACCGTACTTTCCAGATGATTAGGCGCTTGAATACGTCGCACCCACCAGAAAATGAGATTTGTTGACAAACAGGCCGCACTTGTCAAGATGCCGCAGGTGTCCACATTGTCAAAATGATAAATGTACTGTGCATAAATAGATTTTATTTTTACTTTTAATTAAATAGTACAGGTAACACACATACTGTACAGTTGTCCTGGAAAGTTTGTATATACTCCCACTAGAGAAAAGGTTGAATTCACAACAGTAGTTCAGATAACAAAAAAACTTTAAGTTATAATAAAAAGTTATAATAAATATAAATGTACAAAATTATAATTTAGTGAAATAAAATATTGATTTTTTTTTTAATAATAATAAAGAAAACCCAAACAAAACAGTCCCAGACACATTACAGCACATTGCTCCTGAACGGTGGACCAAAATACCTGTCAACAGGTGCAGACATCTGATTGGATGTTACAGAAAACACCTGATTGCAGCAATTGTCTGAAAGGGTTTCTCAACAATATTTTAGGTCAGGAGCCTGATCATGCTTGTATTATATTTTGTGTGTTTGTTTTTAATATTTCTGTTGAAACATAATACAAAGTCAATGTCGTGATTTTTTAAATAAAATTCTAATTTATTATTACTTTTGTCAATTTCAACTTATTTTACTGAAAGCTGATTTTTTTTCTGACTTTAATGGGAGTGTATGCAAAATTTCAAGCATAACTGTATAAGCTACGTACCATAAATGTTTTGTTTTTTCTGAACCGTGCCTGTAACAGGACCGGTTAAAAAGTAAACGAAAACTCGTAACTTTCCTTCTGTATGTCCAATCTTTGGACATACACACACACACACACACACACACACACACACCTGATTTTATTCATGAAGCAGTCCATGGATTAGCCGCCACAATGTTAAAAGCCTGTGACAAAAGTAGCGGCTTGTAGACCAGAGTTTACGGTATATAAACCTAATCTATTATTATTAATATAACTTTTTTCTTCTCCATCTCACTCTTTTTCCTGACTTTAATTAAAACATTGGCCTTCCAATTTACCCAGTATAATCCCAATGACAAACCAAAGAAATCATGTGCGCTTAATCTCCAAAGATGAATTATTTTAGCTCAAAC
Organism: Atherinomorus stipes; assembly: GCA_023101725.1. Taxonomy (NCBI): domain Eukaryota; kingdom Metazoa; phylum Chordata; class Actinopteri; order Atheriniformes; family Atherinidae; genus Atherinomorus; species Atherinomorus stipes. The sequence goes on from JALJCO010000842.1 coordinate 34,080, forward strand.
GGAGGCTGGAGCGCAACAGCTGCTTTTCAGAAACCCTGTGGCAGGGCAAAAGCAGTGGTTTTCATGTTTTAAAATATGCTTCTTCTTCTTCTTGTTCTTCCTCACTGGGCCATGGCAGCAGGTCAGCAGACATGTCTGAAACTTCTGTGTTGTTCATGGCTGTTTCTCCTCGCTGTACTCTGCCTTAATATTGCTCAGTGTCAGCCATTCTCTGAAGAGCTGCAGCATGAGAGCAGAGAAAAAGCAAACGCAACAACTAACACACCTTTCCCATAATGCATTTTGCTTTCCACACCTGCATATTGACAGATTACAATGCATTACATCAGTTCGGCTTTTTGAAAATAATTGCATCATATACAATCTGGGCAGAGCACATCTGACTCTAGAAGGAGTGGCACAGTCATATAAGCATGAGCTTTATTGATTACTGGCATGAACAGAAGCAACACAAATGTAGAGAAGAGCAATACTTCTCTCCAGGTACGACCTTATCAGGGTAGACTGGTAAACAAGTCAAGTGTAATCTCAAAATGGTCAATGTTAAAACCAATGACAGTAATCCTGTAATTTATTCATTGGCAGACATGTGGAGGTTTTGCCACTAGCTTTTACCCTGGAAAAACTCTTGCAGACTCCTGGCAATGACACAGATAATTTCTCATCAGAATGATTATTAATGTGACCTTTTTAAGCTTGTGAGATTTTGCATAAATCATGTAGCAGACAGTTTTAATCTCTGCAGGCTTTGTTTTCATGCAACAAACTGCATTGTTGTCTTTAACCTTAACAGTCCCTAAAACCAGTAGACTTGCTACTAAATACTTGGTTAGCGCTTCATCCACATCAGAAAAGATAAAACGTTAAATCTCTTTCATTAGAGAAAAGCACAACTTGCTAAATCTGGTATTAGACCTTCACTGGTTTTTTCGCCATGATGGGCAAATCCCATCATCTCTGGACAATGTTTGGTGAAACATTCATGCAGTTCAATGAAACATGAAGCGCTACAACCTCTGTGTCTCACGTGTAGTTGATCCATTATCACGTTCGTGACTGCAGCCCACTGACCTCCTGTTGCCTTGGAGAAAGCAAGTGTTTTTGAAGACAGTCTCCCACAGATTGTCTGTGGAGAGGGTGGATTTGTATTGGTGGTCTGTGCGTCCTCCTTCTTCCCAGTTCCCCTTAATACCAGGCTGTATCCCTCCCCCCAGCAGGTAGAAAAACATGGAACACTTTGTACCCCTGAGTCCTTAACTAGCCTGAATACGAAGACGGTGTAAGGATCGGTCCACATGTACAAAGGTATTTTTATGACAGACGTTTTTTTATTTCTTTAGTTTCTTTATCATGTTGCATTTTCTCTGCACAGTCCACACTTCCTCCTCCTCCTCTTCCTCCTCCTACTACTACTACTACTGCTGTCATTTAGAATAGGGATGGGCATTAGCGGTCATCTTTTTGATCGATCTTCAGGAGAATTAACTATCATTTATCAATTATTCATTAAGAAATGCATGTTAAAAAGTGATTCCACATACCACAGGAAGACTGTTTTTTTTCTCAAATATGTATTTATTTCAACTCCCCACTGCTCTACAGCCCCAATCATCATCTCTGTGAGCAGGTCGGCAATGGTGGCACGTGAGCTCTCTGTTGTTATGGCAATGCTAGCTGCTGTTGCTAACTTGTTTAGCAGCTCCTGCTCTCACTTCTCGTGTTTCAATGAGCCTGGTAATGATGCATTGTAAAGGAAGACGATAGACTGGTTCGAGTGAATTCATCATATCTGGGAAACCTTTTCCATCAACGACACTTCTGTAAAATGATTTTCGTGGATATGTTGCCCAGATTCCCTCTGTAACTTTGTCTGCCCGCTTTGCATCACAGTTCCTTCGGATTCAGACCGAGGCAATGGTGGGTTGAAAGGCAGGATTCATCCCATTTAGGCACAGTTGGAGGAGCATTTTTTAAATGGTACATCATGGGATTTGTTGTCGAGTTGTTTTTATAAAATGTGTCGCAGTATTGACAACATGATGAGTCATTTTCTAACGCAAAATGGTCCCATACCAGACTTCACCACTGTGAAGTTGGTTTCAAGTTGGATATTGGCTGTTCGTGATCCGCGGAGTCAGCAGCGTCTTGTTCACGTCTGATATCTAACTTGAAACCAACTTCACCACGATGCAGACTTCGCCGTGCTCACGTCATGTTGGTTTAGATGAGTCTTCTTTCAGCTGCTTTGACAGGGAAGATGGCAGCTCGCAGGTGACTTTCTCTGCTGTCATTACGCTACACCGCCCCCCTGCTGGTAGGATGTTTTATTACTGCCACATAGTGACATTTATTACAGAGCTCCAAGACTTACACTAAATGAATGAACTCTGTTTTATAACACCGTTGGATCATCGAAAAAAAATTATGTGATCAAAAAAAGTTCTTAACGATCAATTATCAATCATTGATTAATTGTGCCCATCTCTACTTTAGAAGACACTTTTTTTCCAAAGTGACTTACATTTGAGAGAACAACACAAGCAAGAATCAAATAGGAAGATACAGTATAAAAAATGGATAATAATTCCTGTTGTGATTACTGTATCATTCCTGTCTAGTTTACCCCACAAACCAATCCTTAAAGGTAGAATTCGGAGTTTTCCCCCCTGAAAATAAACGCAAAACTTGTGCAAGTGAAATTCGTCTCAATCTGCACCTTTGGGCCTCCACTCTCGTGTGGCGGTGGATCATTTGTTTGCAAACTCCTGTCCCCCTGACTATATTTCGGTTTTGCCCCTTGTTTTCGTGCATTTGGGGCATTTCTGGGCAGAGATTTGCGTGTTTGTTTCCAGGCAATGACAGAGCTAAATCTGTTGTGCTCTGTGGGGATAAACTCATCAACTGGAGTAGAAACCAGTTATTCAAATTCTTGAGGAAAAAAAAAAATGGTGGATGCAGCAAAGAAAAGGAAGCAAAAAAGATGATGCACGCTCGAAAGCCAGGGTTGATATTGATTCGGCTTTCACTTGCTTCGGAGCTTTGAAGGAGAGGCTTGGACTGATGTTGCGTTCCATTTCAACTCAGAAGTCGGAAATTCCCAGTTCCGAGTGGGAAGTTTCAACTGGAACGCCCCCCTGAAGTCGGATTTCCCACTCGGAAAGTCAGACAACTCTCGCAGCTCCGAGTTCAGATTTAAAGATGGCCGCGCCCTGTGTTAGCAGTTTTAGAAGCCTCTGTAATGTTACATTTATTTACACTTCTTACTCATATTTTGTTGCATAAATCAGTCTTACACGTAGTTTTGGTTTATACAGATGTAGGTGGAAGCTGCTGTAGTGTAATTCACATTTTTCATGTGGTATATGTGAACTACAACGCCAGCTGTGCCAACAACGGCTAATAACAATAGCCTTAGCAAGCACATTGTTTTGCTAGGTTGCTAACTGGTTTTCCGACTAGTGAGCTGGAACGCAAGTTGGTTGGGTGTGACGTCACCCCCCAGTTCCCACTTCCCAGTTCCGAGGAAAATGGAACGCAGCATGAAGAGCGATGCAGCCATTAGCCCAAGAGGGGCTCTCTTGAATAGTGTTTACAAACAGAAACAAGGAAAAACTCTGGATTCTACTTTTAAACTTTAAAGTTAAGCTGCAAAACCTAATTTTTTAAAGGAGTGATGACATAGCAGTTAAAAACTAGTTTATGTTGTTGGCATTACTTTATATGTAAATACTCCAAAGAAAAAAACAGCATTTTTTACAGCGGAGTATTGTTTTGAAACGCCAGACCTCACTTCCTCTGTAATACAGTTGGGTCCGGTGATGATATGGAGCTTTACCCGGTGACCACGTTGACTTCATTTTGATTGGCTACACCTTATTTGGCTATGACCTTATTTGGAGAATCTAGGTCAAGCTGCGGTCGGAGTTTGCTAAAGGCTAACTGCTAGCAACATGGGCACTTCAGACAGTGTGAGCTACGTTTATCAGACAAGACAGCATTTAGAAAATAAATAAACTTACAGGTAATGACAAGGTTGTGGCCCCCTTCCTCAGTGTTGCTGCAGAAGTTTTCTTTTAAATCCATTTGTTTGAAAATCCAGACCTGACTGCACAGAAGTTACTACTAGCTCCATACACGAAGCTGAATCAGACAGGGAGGGGAGGGGGGGAGTGGACGGTGCATAAACCGTTTGGAGAGAGAGAGGGGGGCGCTGTTTACTTGATAGTGTGCTCTTATTGGAGCAATTAAATTACGTAGAATGATAAACTGCTGTCTGATTCAACTGTTTCTGAGCAGAGAGACAAAGCTGACAGACCATAAACAGGAACTTTGATTCTCACTCTGGACATTCACATGGCCTCATCAGTGCACAACAGATCATATTATACACCCAAAACCCCAGAAAAGTGAAATTTGATGTCATGGCACCTTTAATACAATTTATGGCTCTGGTGTATTTTTTTTTTATTTTAAATCTCTATTTTTAAATTGCTTGTTTCAGTCAAGCGAAACGGATCATTTGGAAAATTCCCTCCACAGTGATAGATTTCAGAAACTGACGGCATGGTTGACATGGGAACAGGCAAATATTTCAAAAGAATAATTCAGACACTTGGGTTCACAACCTGACTGGATTTCATCATACGGAAGTAGAAATGAGGCAGAAATTCAGATGGGAAGGCGAGAAGTGGAACTAGTTCGACTGTATCGACCAACCATAGGCTACATGTTTTCATGTAGGAAATGCCGTCTTTGTGCATAGGTTGAGTGTATGTTTGTGCCCCCAGTACTGTATATGAACAGCTGGATGGCTTTAAATTATAGAATGCATAGCTGCTTTTTGATCTCTGGTATTTTCACATTTTCCACAGTTGCCAGCAGAACAGTGCAAATGCATCAGAGCAGTGATGTTTATTGCATGACCCAGTTGCTTCTTTTCACACTAAAGGCAGTGATATACCACTGTATAAGAGTTATTTTTGCTCTATGCCAGCTCCTAATCTACAGACTGGCAAGCACTGCCAATTCCACTGATTATAATGCTTATTCTTTACCTTATTTACATGCAGAGCTTATAGTCGATTTCATAAAGAGCTGTGTGGATTTACCAGCTGCCAAAAGCTTAAAGTAGTTGCTGATAAGCTCTGGGTGTTTGAAGCAAAAACATTATTTGAAATCACTGAGAACTTTTTGACCGTTTTTTGGATACGCCCCCTTCTGCAGGTGTTCAGTCTTAGCTGAGATCCACAAGGTTTTCAGTACGCTGTTACATCATGGCTTTGGTTTGCAGAACATTTTCCAATTAATTAGAATATTGACGTGGCAGTTTCATGATATTATGTTATTAAGAGCTTTTCAACACTAACTGAGTTGGCAGCTCATGTAGCTAAAGTATGATGATCCTTATTGGTTGAGGCATGTCTGAATATTTTTTCTGTTACAAACCTTCACCACCAACAAAACTGATGGGAAGCACGTCTTTAGCTAACATCTTTCCGATGAGGTCTGCTATATGCTAACATTGAACTTCCTCTTTGGTGACAAATGCTGCGTTTCATTTGAACTTGGAAGTCTTGAATTCCAAGTAGGAAGTTTGAACTGGAATGGCCCCCGAGGTGGGATTTACGACTCGGAAAGTCTGAGAATCCTCAGCACCTCCGAGTAGGCTACAGATTTAAAGATGGCCGTGCCTAGTGGTAGCAGAAGCAGAAGCTTCTGTGATGCTCCATTTATTTGCACTTCTGACTAATTCTTGTTGCATTAAGTCAGTCAAACATGTAGTATTAGTTGATATAGATGAAGGGGAGATGCTGTTGTAGTGCAATTTACATTTTGATGTATATGAACAGCAGCTGTGCTAATAACAGCTAATAACAATAGCCTTGGCAAACATGTTGTTTTGCTGGGTTGCTATCTTGTTTTGACCAGTGAACTGGAATACAGTTTGGTTGGGTGTGACATCATTCCCCATTCTGACTTCCCAGTTCTGAGGAAAATGGAATGCACCAAAAGCTAGCCATTGACTTCTAGCTTTATCTGGCAGAGGCTGCATTTGATCCATTTTCGATCATGTTACTGAAATGGCGTGACAGACACATTTTTGCACATTTTCTATTTTCTATACAGTATTTGTATATCATCATAGCCCACCTTGCCTATTCACATAAATCTTGCTGGTCCTTGATTGTATGCCAGTTTTATTTTGTTTTTTGTATTCCATACTATTGTTTTAATGCTTTTATTTGTCCTTATGTCTTTGTGCAGTGACCTTTGGTGTTTTGATAAGGCACTTTAAAAGAAAATGTATTATTATTATTATTATTATTATACAATCTCATTGTACACCCAAAGTCTCTTATCAGTAAAGTTTACATGTGTTTTTTCTTTTGAGGCTGGGGAGCAGATTTGTGCATTAATGCCACCTTGTGGTGGAAGTGACCCTTAGGTACTGGGTAACAAGACAGTTGCTAACCATTTGATTGCTTAATAACTATACAAAAGTTCTAAAATCATAACTCGTATCTATGACACATTTTATCATTTCATTCACAAAAACCTAATTATACTTATGAGATCTTTTCATTTACTACCGAATTCTGATATATTATAGTAGGAGCATTTTGGTTACATTTTTATGTTCATGTGCCTGGGTATAAAGATTGTTTGTATGTTGAGGGGTATTTAAGTACTCTAGCTTACAGGCTTACAGAAAGATGAGGCCTATCGTACGAGTACAGCTGTGTAAACAAATCACCTTCCCTTAAATTGATGGGCAACCTTTATTTAGCAGAGCTAAGTGCTTTGTGGTGAATGTACAATATGTGCATGCTCAGTCGAGGTAACCAGCATTACTTCTCCACATGCCTCATTGTCCTGATTCTTTACTCATGTGTAAATAAGCAACAGGCCTGTTCACCGGGTGTCAGTGTCTTCATTCAAAAATTTAATTGGTACATTTTCTACTTTATAAACACAGAGAAGTAAAAGTCAGGCTGATGCTGAATTGCATACACAGACAAATGCACTGTTATGGACACACCGTAAAGATGACAAATGCTGAAAATAGAAAGCGACATGACGGATGTGCAAGTAAGAGTGTGTGTAATATAAAGATTGTGTAAGGAGCTGTGTAATAGGATTGAGGGCCATCTGCTTCCCTGTGCTGCCCACAGACTGTCTACTGTCCCTAAGGGCTCCCAGCAGCACTGGCAGCCTGGAGAAGATAATGCCAATTTTGCTTTCTTAAAAAAAAAAAAAAAAAAAAAAAAAAAAAACAAGTTGAGAAAAAGTAGGCTTGAAGTTAAGTAATTCATTTTATGTTCTATGTTTTGACACATATTGGCTTTTCAGGTCTCGAGAGAAAGCAGGAAATTCAGTGTAAGCGTTCTTGTTCTACAGACCAATGGCTAGTTGCAAATTGAAAACACCTTGTTGTAATGAAGCTTAAAAGTGACTCACTGACCTTGTTAAACCACATAAACTTTGCATTCAGGTGATCCCAGAGGATCGTTTTGACTGCATGACTTCGGGTGAGGTTCATGGTGTTATGCACCTGTAAGAAATCCCGAGTTGCACTGATATGCTTCAGGAGAAATGACTCCCTGCAAGAGTGTAAGTTCTCTTAATTCAGTAGAAGTCCACTAAAAGAGGATAGTTTTACTAGTCTTCCAGAGAAAAGGAGGAGTATTATCCCCATCGTCCTGGCAGAAAGGGTCTTCTTCTGAGCTGTCAAAATAATTCCTCCCTGCTGCAGTGAAAATGGTGAGCTTGGATGTAATTAGTACATCATCTGAAATAGATCTTTAAAGTGCTGATGACACGACCTTAACTTCAAGTAACTTTACTATACAACAACACACCAAGACAAAATAAGTAGTTTGTGCAGTTAGAAGTTAATCAGACGTGTATTTACATAAATATACGATGTTTAGGGCGCTCGGCTAAATGCTAATAGCTGTTTAGTCGCGAACCTAGCCACCATGTTGTGTCGTCAGCGACATACAGAGTTGCGGTCCGCCCATTGAGTTGCATGTATAATCTAAGCCATGGGAAACATTAAAGATGGCTCCAGAACAGCTAAATTGGAACTGGTTTGTGTGCTGGGATCATCAGCCAGTTCAGAAAAGTGTGATAACGCTGAGGAATTTGGGGACATCACATTTTACAAGCTAGAACCGGAGTAGAACTGTAGCCAACTGTCTATAGTCTGTCTCCCAGCCTCAGGTCCACTGGTTCAGCCAAAAGCCTGCAAGACCACACCGAGGGACTCAGAACTGTACGGAGCGACCCAGAACAGCACAAGCAGACATGCAACTGTGAAGGAACTGCACCGGTTTGACATAGAGCCAGGCGTGACAGAGGAGAGGCACTCGTGGCTAACACCTAGCCGCGAGCTAGCCGCGGTAAATAATTAGCCTCTTAAAAATGAGAGGATATCAGCTTACATGGTTCCAGTCGAGTTTTAGATAGTTCCCGTTTATAAGGATGAGGATGGAGGGAAGGATGCAGCTTTGGAAGAAGCTGGAGGAGATCTGATGACCGGAGACATCCTCATTTAACTGAGCTGCAGCTGTCTGTTGATCAGTAGCTGTATGACTGATGCGATGAAGCAACGATGGTTGAAAAAGAATAATCCAGTGGGCATGATCGCAGTTTCATTGTGTTAGAAGTCTCAACACGTTGGTGACTGAAGCTCCAATAAACCAATGCTGTAGACAGCAGCGACATGCAGACGGGCTCCTGCTGCTACCTACTGTTTTCCGGTGAGTCCAACTCGGACCTGCTTCTTTATCCTCTTCAAAATAAAACTCTAAATCTGTAGGAAACCTAAATGAACTATCGCTGTACTTACAAGCTTTTAACCATTAGCTGTCAATGCAATTTGAAGGCTGAGTCATTGTTTGTCTGTAAAACTAGAAAAGGAACTTGAAAACTGCAATGAAGCCACTGACTTCAATGTTAAATAAGCTGCGAAGAAGAGGCTCTTGCCGACGTCACATCTGGTTTCGGCTCACAGCCCCACAGTCTGGTCAGATGTGCAGAAAAGCAGCGATAAAAGCAGTTCTAATAATTCATATATGCAGCTGCACTTGTTTCTGTTACATAGATCATTGTGAACTTTAATTCTTGTGATATTATGACTTTATTATTGAAGTATTTTTAAATATATATATATATATATATATATATATATATGGATGCAACAAAAATACAAATTCTTGACCGAAACCAAGACAAAAAAAAAAAAAAAGAGCAAACCGAGGCTGAAAACTGAAACACCAAAAGAAATCATGTCAATCATTGGAATCATAGCATTTTTGGCTATGATGTGTACAAACCTCACTAACAGCAATTACAATAACTCAAATACAAAGTATCAACACATTTATTTACCCCTGACATTAGAGCAATGCACAATATAAATTAAAATTCAAAATAAAATGTTAAGTTTGACCCTACTCATGTGTACATTACATAATGCCTGAAGTTGTGTGCTGGATGCACTGTTTGCCACGTCATCACAAGTTTTGGGTGTGTTGTTTTTGTGATTTATGTCTTTCGGCTGCAAAGTGAAACTGCACTTTTTGGTCATTTTCGCCCGAAAACTTTCGGTGGCTGAATTTTTGGTGTATCCCTAATAATAATTTCTTAATGTGGCCCTAATACTCAGTCATACTGGCAAACAATAAGTTCAGTGTTGATGTTTCTGTTGATAATTGGACAAATAAGGCCATCTATCTATCTATCGATAGATAGATAGATAGATAGATAGATAGATAGATAGATAGATAGATAGATAGATAGATAGATAGATAGATAGATAGATAACAAAGATTTAGCCCAGACATAATATCATCACTACAGATTTGGACTGCAGGTAAAGTCAGAAACATTTTGGACTTTTATTTTAATCATCTGCTGCTCAGAAAGTCAAAATGCTTTGATTTGAAAAATTATAAGAAAATCCTGCTATTGGTATACTGGGCCGATACTGGTAATGCAATATCGGCCCATAATATCGGCCCCAAATATCGGCAGGTTGTATCGGCTATCAGCTGATGCTAATGAGAAAATATTGGTATCGGCCCCAAAAAAAGCTGTATCGATCGATCTCTAACCCCTAAAGACCCCTAAAATAACTATGTCTCCTAACTTAGCTGTTAATTATGCAGCATTAAAGCCTGAAACCTACTTCTGGTCCTACACTTCAGCTATACTCCAGAAACACGATCCTATTAGAAATATATAGAACATTTGCTTCTCTTAACTGATGTGCTCTCTGAAAGGAGGGAAACAAGTTGTTTAAAAAGTCAGAAGTCAGAAGAGTTTAGTGAAGCATGCTTATAGCATTGAGATGCACTGAGCACACCTTGATGAAATGCGCTGCTTCACAGTTTGGAGCAATGCATTTGAACAAGGGTGAGTAACTGGACCTCAAGTGATATATATCATTAAGGTACTTTCTGTAGCTCCACAGACTCATAATTCCTCAAAGAGCTATTTGGCGGCGTAAAATAGTTCTGCATGTCAGCGAATGCATAATCAGGACCTCACAGGCAGGCGGGCTGGCGGGCGGGCGGGCGGGCAGCCACTGGACTAAAATCATCACAACACCATTTCCCCCCGGATCCATAATAGATGACAGTCACAACCGAACCATCTCTCATCACTAGTTCACTGAGGGTCAGAACCCTCTCTCTCATACAACCAATATGAGCTAAGTGGAGCTGAATGGATATAATCTGTCACATCCAATCAATTGAAGCACTCCAGAATGAAAGGAGAGCAGGGTGGGGCTAAAGAACAGTGAGAGGAAATGGGGAGGACAGGGATCAGACCCATATGAAAAAAAAAGACATCGCGAGGAAACAGTATTGGAAAAATGAAAGATTGAAAGTCAACTCCAGAGACAGAGTGAACTTCAATCAAAACCTCCACTTGAATAAGTCATGTCTTTCTAATAGACTCCAGGAAACTGTCATGAATATATGAAGAGGAAATGTGCATTAATCAGATTCTCTTACCTCCTCCTCTTAGTGGGCACATTAAAAATTGTACATTTTCAGTCACTAATCTGGCACAGTGACAGAGCAAAAGGGGGAAAAAAGAATGAGGAGACAAGAGGAGTGAAAGGGAGGAGGGTGGGTGTTTCCATAACACTTCTGCTGCTAAGGTGGAAATGGAATGGAAATATTAACAAACCAAGTGCAAATCCCATTTATATTCGCTTTTATTTAAATGCATTACCCAAATCAACGTTTGGTCTTCTTATGAAGGCACACAGGCAAGAAACACAAAGCAGTAAACAAATTTAGTCTGAAAAAGAAATTAAACGCGATTGCGGCTCTCGAGTCCCCCTGGAACCGGTAATCTTTTTCAGAGCAGAGGGGGGGGAAGGAGGTGAGATGGCCGGCAGGTTTGGGGTGACTGGCAGATTGGAGTGCCCTTTCATTCTGCAGCAGATGCTTTTTCTCTCTGCTCTTGCCTTGCTTGTGCGATTGTGGCTGTGTGTGGAAGTCGCCAAAGAGAGAGGAACAGTTGCTGCCGGCGATGGATTGTCACCTGCATTGCAGGGAAAGATAAATTTAGGGTCGAGTTTGACAGACAACTGTTGTACTTTTCATCAGCTGCAACTCCCTAGATGGATAGAGAAGTTGGTCTCCATATTTTTAAAAATGAGAACAAGGAAATGTTTGATTTTCTCATAATATGGCCTAATTGGAACACCTCCTCTTGACTTTACTTCTGCTATTGAACAAAGTGCTGTTTTAATGTTTGAGAATATTTATCACTTAGCCATCCAAATAACCTTAGAAACCCCAGATGAAGGGCTATGACAACTATTCTTTGATCCTTAAACGAAAAGGGAATCCTTATCTTTGCATAATGGGGTGGGTGGGTGTAGGGGTACTTTGGATTCTGCCTAAATGTGATTATACCAAACAAACTACAGTAATACCAACAATTCAGGGAAAAAGAGAGATCTAAAGAGACATGCTGGAGTTCTGACATCTTAACATGCAGCTGATTTTTAATGGATGTTTAAAAAGGAACAAAACAAACGTCTTCAATACAGGAGATTAAAACAAGACTACATTTTACCACTTTGAACTGACTACCATAATTAAAGGAAATAAGAGATGTCCGATATTATTGGCCTACCACTATTATTGGCCAATATTAGCATTAAAATGTGATATCAGAAAATATCTGTATCTGGTTTGTTTGTTTTATTGTTGCTGTTTTTTTGTTGTTTTGTTTTTGTTGTTGTTTTTTGTTGTTTTTTTGGACTGATATCTTTACTAATGAAATATCACAAGATCTCGTTGCAAAATCTTGTGAGATCTCGTTCCATTAGTACCGGTCCAGCATGTAGAAAAGTCCCTGTTACTCTGGAAGTATCATACCCCAGCATTCCTTTTAGAATGACTCCAATATTAAGAGAAGGACAATATTGGGTATTGGTGAAAAAAAAAAGCCAATATCAGACATCGCTAAATGAAACATTTTTTTCAGGGAAAATGTCTGACTCAAAAATAAGATTTGAGTTGATGCTAATTTTAGACAAATCTTGAAGTTGCTTGTTTCTAAAGCATTCCTATTCAGAAACATATATTATTTTTCCCTTCATTCTTCAAAATTAAAGCAAAAGCACAGCATTGTAGGATTAATGTGGTCTGGACAAACAGTCACAAACAAAGTAGAAGCTCATACTCACTGAGAAGCATGGTAGTGGAATTGCCATGGTGTGGGTTTATGTTCCTCGCAGAAGAACTGTGACTTGTAGCTGTTGATCCAGCTATGAGTTTCACAGATTGTCTGAACCCATCTGTTCCAAAGTTAAAGCTGAACTATAAATTGCCTTTTTAAGCTGGATTATGATCCTCACACCTGGATTAATCAGTTTGTCCAGTAATAAAAGACAGAAAACAAAGGAGCTGCCCTAGTGGAGTTGTGCATAGAGCCCACTGAAGGTTTGGGCAACATCCGAGTAAATGCCAGGATTGGAATCTCTGTGTAGGTTTGTGGAGGGATTAGAATGAGATGAACATGTAAACAAAAAAAAGAAAAAGAAAAACCCTCAAGTATAATGGATGTACTGCTGCTGCTTATGTGTAATGGCTCAGCCGCCCCACTAGGGGGAAATAGTGAGCTGGACACAGTGTAAAGGCCTTTTCACACTGGGACCGATGCGAATAAACGGCACGAAATTGCGAATAATTCGGAGGACAAATATCGACGCATTTGTTTATACACACCTGCTCCGACGCGAAATTACGAAGATGCAAGAACAATCTCGCATCCGTTATTCCAGAGGAACGTGAGCACATGCAGCAGTGACGGAGGGAGAGGTGGCTGCAGGGAAACAACTGGATACTGAAAACAGCTGATCTCACCGTGGAGATGCCAAATGGGGATTTTAAATACGACAACTGTAGCTAATAACCTCGAATGGCTACAAAATGTAGGGAAAACGCTGCTACTTCAGCTGTGACACCCCGCCACCGCCCCGTTTGCCAAACAAGAGTGCTGCGACATGAAGGTGATAACACCTGAGCCATAATGATGCAGTAACAGCGACCAAGCGACGCCTCTCTCTTTTTCCTTTCTCTTTTTGCTTGCAACCAGCTCTGTGACGGTCAGAGCGCCTTCTCTGTTGGTAGATTGCGTATCTGTCGGATGCGAATATTAAGAAAATCGACCCCAGTTCGAAAAAATAAACGTCGCAAAATCACAAGACGGAATTTTGTCACTGATGTGAACGCTCCCGTTGACTTGATATTAATTTGATTAAAGCTTTTGCCGTGCGAATCTTTCGGACGAAATATTCGGAGTAGGTGTGTAAAGGCCTTAAGCCTACGTCAGCCACAGGAGTGCAGTGTCAGCAAGTGTATCTATCTGCGGCTTGCAACCCAGTGGGCGTGTCATATAGTGGGTGTGTCCTAGTGGGCGTGTCGCATTGTGGGTGGGTCTGGTTAGGTTTAGGGGAAGGGTCAGGGGTAGGGCTAGATTTTACCGTGCTCTCATTGGCCTGGTGGGCGTGTCGTCGAGTAACGTCACACTACGACACGCCCACTCTACGACACGCCCCTGTCTTGTGAGCCGCAGATAGACCCTTCTCAGTGTCAGAGGAAGACAAGGCAAGTGGCAAACATGGCTGGTGCAGTAATTTCTGGGTATTACATTTATACAGAGCACGGGAAATATATGCCTGTAAGTGTTTTTGATGAGTATCAGACTGTAAGTATTTAGTGATGGGAGAGGTCGAATCGATTCTTGTTGTATGTTGGGTTATCTCTGTTATTTCGCGGATGCTAATCCCGCTAGCATGTCAATGAACTTTTCCATTAGTAGTCAAACCCGCTAGCATCGAGATAGCGGGTTTGACACTAGTCATTTACAGTTTGTGTGTGCTTCAATTACTGAGTCATTGTGACTCACACATGATTCATTACAAAGCTGTGAGATATGCTGTATTATGTCTTGTATATATTTTTCCTCATGTATATCTTTGTTATGGCTATTTCAGTTTTACAGTGCCTTCAGGAGAAGGAAATAAATATGAAGACATACTGAAGTCTCATGCCTTCTTTCTGAAGAACTGTTCACTTTAAGCCAAACTGAATCCAACATTCACGGAGGGCTGAAAATTGGAAATGAGCAGAAGATGGTTAACGGACATGCATGAACAATATCTAAAGAATCTATAGAAAATAATGTCTATTGACACTGTTGTTTTGTTTAAATAGCTAATGCAAAGTGGAAAAGCTTCTTTGTGATGTGGTCATATGCCATCTTTATGTTTATGTTTACTATTTCAAAGATCACATATTGGTTATTAAAGAAAAATGATCAGATTTCCCAGGGAGTGCTTCCATTATCACTTGGGTGTCGATGTTGCAGCTCACTGAAAGTCTAAATGTGTTGAGGGCAGTGGAGGGTAGAAAAGCAGGCGAAGATGAGATAAAGAGGGAAGGCATAGACAGAAGTCAGACAGCAGGAGGCTGGTGGGAAGCACCAGCTGCCAACTCCCTTCTTTTTGCTCCTTCCATCTCTCTGCATCTCAGTCACGAGCAAGACACTGTGCTTAGTGGCTCCAGTGCTAGCATGTGTGCTTCAGCGTTGGTAGATGTGGGCATGTGTGGCCGTGAGTGGGATGATAATCAGTGTGCTAATGCCCGAGCTGCCTGTTGGGTGAGTGTCTACCCTTTTGTTCCATCTCAGCCCAGATGCAAAGGGAGCACAACTCAGGCAGTGAGGCTGAATCGAGCACATCCAACCAACACACCAATAAAAAGGCCCTCTCAGGATTCCACATAATAAACACACTGGCCTCATTTTCTATTCGATCTAAGTGAATTTTCCCCACTGCAGCTGCAGAAGAATTTGAATTTTTAGCCTGGAAAGCTCTGTAGGGTCCTCCAGGATGCCAGCAGAAGGTAAAGTGAGGCAAGCCGAGGCACTGACACCATTATCTTTACAAATACAGCTTTATTTATTTTATATTAGATGGCTTTACTGGATACATCACTCATTATAATAGATGGCTTTACTGTGATACATCACTCATTATTACGTTATTTCATTTCATTTCATTTCATTTCATTTATTTGAAATCATATAAAATAAGATAGCTGGGCAAAAGGGGCGGAGAAAAAGGGGATTACGGAGGAAAAAGGTAAAAATGGGGACCAGAAAAAAAAAAATAAAAAGAAAAAAAAAGACAAAAAAAAAAAAAAAAAAAATGAAAAAAAAAAACAACCCCGAAACTCCCAAGAAAACGACAAAAAAAAAATACACTGAGTGAAATACTTGGCAGAAGAATATGTGAAAATAAATTATGGTGAAAAAAAATAATTAAAAAAAAAAAAAATAAAACTAACAAAAAAAAAAAAAGGGGGGCACTAAACAGGGAGAAGGGGGGGCGTTTAAAAGATTTAAAAAATAAAGAAAAGCTTAAAGTATAAAGAATAATTTGAAAACCAATATTGGGGAACTCGACTTCATATCTACACTAAAGTTATTTTAATTGGGTTAAGGAGGTAATGGATAGTGGAAGGGTAAGGGAAGGGGTAAGGGAAAATATAAAGACAGAATTTGGAATGAATAAAATATGAATAAGGGATTTGAAAAAAAAGGATGGAGAGAAGCATACAAAAGAAAAAAACGGAAAAATTTCATAATAAACAGAGATAATATAATAACTGATAGAAAATATGAAATGGTAAAGGAAGGGGGGGACAAAAAGAGGAGGAAAAGGGGTAAGGGGGGGTAGGGGAAGAAAGGAAGAATTAAGGGAAAAGGGAAAAAAAAAAAAATTTAAAAAAAAACCCATATGAAAAACCAAAAAAATATTCAAAAAGTAAAAAAAAAAATCATCAAAAAAGGATAAAAATTTAAAAATATCTACTCTAATAGGAATATCAATTAGAATATTTAAATTAATATAATATTTATTTTTATTTAATAAAGATATAATTAATTATTGATTAACAATATATTATGATTAAAGATATGAAATTGTTGATTATATTAAAAGAAATAAAATATGAAAAAAAGAAGAGAAAAATAGTGAGAAAAAAACAATCATGAAAAATAAAAAAGAAAAAAAATGGAAAAGGGAGAAAAAGAAGCCTAAAAAATGAATAGAATACTAAATAACAAATCATATCTAAAATAGTAGTATAAAAAAAGCACTTCTAAGATAATAATGGAGCAATAAGCAGCCAACAAAATAATGAAGGAATAAAAAATAGGAAAATAAGAAAATAGAATCAATTATAAGAAATCAAAAAATACCAATCAAAATAAGATTATAAAGGGAGATAAATTTTTGGAAAAAAGGAGGGGAAAAAAGGTTTATTTAGAAAGATATTGCAAGAAAAAATTTATAAATAAGGTAGGAAATAAAATGAATATTTTAAGTAAAAATAGAAGAAAAAAAAAATCAATTATATCCAAAATAAAAATAAAAAAATTGAAAAGAAAATATAAAGGGGGGGAAAATAGAGGAAAAAAAAGGAGATCGAAGATAATATGATAGAGGAATCATATATATCTGCATGAATTAAAATATTTTTATATTGTAATTAAAAAATAGTTTAGTGGTAAAAAAAAGTAAAGTTCCCTTTGAATATTATTTTAGGAGCGCTTCCTGAGTAAATATAAAGAAATGAAAGAAGTAAAAAAATGAAAAAATATAAATTATCAACAAAAAAAAATCATATATATAGAAAAATATTTTGATCGATGCAAAGAGAATTTTCCTAACATCATTGGGCTTTAAAAGCTTTAGCGCTGAGCTATGATAGTATGTAATTTTTTTATTAAAAATTTTATATTTTATTAATTTAAAAAATTCTCTTATAATATTTTTTAATATATAATTCTGTTTTTTAATATTTATATCTTCTTGTATTATTTTGTATAATTTTTCTTTAAGTTTGTATTTATTTAAACATGTTTTGGTTATATATAGATTATTATCTATTTCTATAATTTATTTTCCAAAATGTAGATGTTCAATAAATAAAAAAGTAAGTTATTAATGCTATCAAGCAAGACTGTATGTTCTGGAAAGCCAACCACAATGTGTGTCATTACCGTTAACTGCACGAGAAATGCAACGTTTTCCCCAAATGCTACTAATCCTCATACTCCTGTCATGTTGTGTTTAAGAAAAAACAAGTCAGGCCGCTAGTAGGAATTGCAAATAGGACATGGGGGAATTTGCAGCCTCTAAAATTCATGCCTTCAACACGGGTGGTTAACATGTAAATCCAGTCAAAGGCGTTTAATAAATCAATCATAGTTTTATTTTCAGTCAGTCTAGTTTACATCTAATAATTGAATCATGACTTATCTAAACTTTTGCAACAAATAACAGATTTTGTGTTTGGGTTGTAATAATCTGCCTGCAAAACATGATCTTGTTTTCCCTGCCGCCTCTCATATTACCAGTGTAGCATACCAAATAGGCTGAAACTGAAGAAGTTGTAGCAGCGCTCTATGTAAATTCATCACGGTT
Organism: Atherinomorus stipes; assembly: GCA_023101725.1. NCBI lineage: Eukaryota > Metazoa > Chordata > Actinopteri > Atheriniformes > Atherinidae > Atherinomorus > Atherinomorus stipes. Next base: position 52,108 of record JALJCO010000842.1, read on the forward strand.
TATTAATAAAGCTCCACAGCAGCTGCAGCAGCTCCGGACAAATTTCTGCCATCATCAACATCATCGGCTTACGGCCTCTCTAATTTGCAGATTACTGAACCCTGCTTTCAACCTGAAGGCTACATCATGTCCAGCTGTGAGCTTCTTTTCATTTCTGGTGCTTTTTGGGGGGGCTTGTCATTTATGATCCATTCATTATTTACACCTCTAATCAATCTCTCAGTTCTGTTCACTTTGAGTCCAGTGATCAAAGAAGCGGATCAATCAATCTCACGTGGCAGCAACAACCACCGTTTGCAATTCAAAATTCAGCCTCAGCTTTAATTTCAGTGGTCACGGTTCACAGTTCATATCAGGGTGTTTTAAATGTCACTTTTTTTTTTTCCATCTGATCGTCTAAGCGGGTCATTTCTTTGTTCCCACAGAGGAGATGGATTATGTTACAAGGACAGTTGGGGGTCTCAGTCTTGTAATGGATGGCTACATACAAAAACATTTTTTAAAAAGTAGGACATAATCATAAAATAGCCACATCTTGGATGGGGGGGGACGACAACAACAACTTTTCTTTTAAACTATGCTCTTCAAAGCATCCTTGAGCTTGACTCTTAACACTTACTGGTCTGATAAAAGGGCAATTGTGCAGAAAAAGAATGGAAAAACTATTATTTGTAATTCAGAAGGTGAAAAAAGTCCTAATTCAATTGTATGTATTATAGAGTTGGAGGAGGGGGATTAAAAACAGAGCTAGATTTGTTGACCGAGAGGTCGATGCGGCTCATTAAAGCCGACAGGAATAAATGGATTGTGCTTGAAACCACAATGCAGTGGATTCAAAAACTTTAGTAATGAGCAAAGATTTGGAGCGACAGGGCCGAGAGGAAAATAAGGCGCTTTCAGTCGGCTGCAAATTTCTATTTATCTAATCATCATTTTCATTTGTCTCTTTTGAACCCTGCTGGGAAAATAATTATAAATTGCCCTCACACACCACGTTTTTTCACATATCTTGGCTGTTATAAAGACAAGCTGCCAAATTATGCAGGCATAAATTTTCTCCCAAGATGGTGCTCACCTGTCAGGTGAGTTGTTGCCAGAGATTGACTTGCTGTAGAGAAGAACTGTGTCATATCACTGAAATGCAAAGTCCAAGTGTAAGAAAAAAGGCTCAAAATTGTGGCATTTTACTGTATTATCTCTGCTCTTATTCAGCCCATTAAATGCTTAAAAAAGCGTCCATAAACAATATACAGTCATCCTAAAGAATATTCATATTCTCCAATTAAAGAAGGAAAAAAGTCAACTCTCAGTGAAATAAGTTGAAACTCACAAAAGTAATAATAAAAAAATGAAATGAAAATCATGACACTGATTTTGAAATGAAGTTTGAAAGAATTATTAAAAACAAAGACACCAAAAATAGAAAAAGTAAACAAGAAGGATGGGGCTTTAAAGCTAAAACACTTTAAGACAATCACTGAAATCAGGTGTTTTTTCTTATGTCCAAAAATACTTCTACACCTGTTCACAGCTGTTTTGGTCCACTGTTCATGGGAAAGGTGTTGTAATGCGTCTGGGACAGCATTGTTTGTTTTTTTGTTTTGTTTTGATTATTACTTACAACCACAATTCAAAATCAATATTTCATTCCACAAAATTATAATTTTTTTGTTTTAATTACAATTCGTTTCTTCAATTTCCTGTCATTTAAATTACCATTGTGAATTTAGCCTATGAATCATTTCGAGGGTGACTGTATTTGCATTCCATTAGGACAGAACCTAAATGTTGAAAAGTTTTTTTTTTTTTTTTGAGGGTTTGAGTTTTTGAGTTTTTGATTGTTTAGTAATTGAGTTATGTTGTTGAGATTAAAGCATTTACAGTAAGGTATGTTAATATGAACTATACATGAATCAATGAGATTTTTGTGGTATTTTTTACCAACAATCTGTTTTGATTTGAACTAACACTGATTGAGATCCTTGATTTCTGACAGCAATAAAGTCAATAATATAAAAAAAAGAATTTGGTAACACTTTATAATACTGTAAGTACACACTATTAAGCATTTATTAAGCATCAATAGATACTGAATTCATCATTTACAAAGCATATTTCTGACATAAATACTTAGTATGTGGTTTATAGGCACAGTTGTAAATGTTATATTCATCATTGATAAGCACATTAGTTACTGTATGAGTTAGCAAATCATGAATTCATTTACAAAGCATGCTTTAACACTGTGTACTGTTAGTGAAAGCATAAATACATAAAAGAAAACATATAACTGGTTTGTAAGTGATGCAAATAGCATTTTATGAAGAGCTGAATCTAACCTTAACAGTATGAAAATACAATCATTAAACACATTGTATAAAAAAAAAATAAATGTGTTTATAAAGTACCTACTAATGAGTACTAATGTCAGATACATGCTTTGTAAATGATGAATTCATGATTTGCTAACTCATAAGTAATGTGTTTATCTACCATGATTATAACTTCTATAACTGTGCCTATAAACCACAAACAGAGTTTTTCTGTCAGAAATATGCTTTGTAAATGATGAATTCCGTATTTGTTAATGATTAATAAATGCTTAATAGTGTGTACTTAATATAAAGTGTTACTAATTTATTTAATATTATAACTATGAATAATGTTGATTCTTAATTCAACTCCTAATCTGGGCTGGTTTGGAGGTTACTTTAATAAAAGATAGAGGGACTTTTCTTGTTTCGACTAATTAAAGTCAATTTAAACTATAAGTCACATTCAAACACTTATTCGAAGTTTTACACACATACAGTAGAGCTTTCTTCTTATAATGCTCCACTCACCCAAAGACGCTCGCACATGTTCAGGGAAGCTGGGGATTGAAATACTTCGCCGTATTCTCATTGTCTGTTTGTAGACTACCGTATGAAGTTATGCACAACATTTCATGCACTTGCTACATATTTCCACCAACAGAAGAGAAAAGTGCACCACCACAGCCTTGAGCTGTTCATCTGTCAGTGGTTTTAGTCTGAAATATTTCAACAGTGACAGCAAACTATGGATAGTATTACACTTTACAAAGGCAATAAGAAAAAAAAGTGACAATTTCTTGGTAAACAGGGTTTTGTTTTTATGTTATTTTTTCATTTTGTGTGTTTGTGTGTGTCAATTCATTGTTATTTCCCCCTTCCATTTTCATCCACTATCCAAGGTTAGGTTGTGAGGCAGCCAAAACAGGAAAGCCTATGGCTTCCGTTTCCCCAGCCATGTCTTCCTGCTCTTTCAGGGAGATCCTGAGGTGTTCCCATGTCAGTGTCCTTGGTCTTCCTCACACCCTCCTCTCAATGAGACATGCCTCACCAGGAAGGCATCCAGGAGGGCATCCTAACAAGATTCCCCCTCTTCCCACATAATAAAGTACATGTATCACACAGGCTTTACACCAAGACATATCATTCCATATTAAGTGTTACATGAAAGTCTACCTACTCAAGGCTCTTCGTTGTCTAGGTCCTACAGACTAGTTTTGTAGTCTAGACCACACCACCAAGACCAAGACATTGCTAAGACCAAGTACTAAGACCAACACATTACTGAGACCAGGAACTGAGACAAGACAAAGACATTTCCAAGACAGGGACAGAGACCAGCACATTGTACAAGGCTGGGTAATGTCTTGGTCTCAATTATGTCTTGGTGGTGTGGTCTTGAATACAACACTACTACAGACAACATGAAAGAGCGCCACCATTGATTTTTCATTGCCCTGATGAATCCGTGTATCATTCGTTCTTTCTATTTTTAATCCTAAATCAAAAATCCAAAAATGAAATCGTGGTGAAACTATTTTGTTTTTTGTTTTTAATTGTAACACAAAAAAGAAAAATGGCATGTTTTTTTATATTTTGATTTTAGAATCAGATCAAAAATACAGAATGGAATAACGGGACACAAGACTAAATTCGATTTTAATATTTTATTGTTCGGGGGGTTTGGTGACCCGGAAACGAAACGGCTTTGCGCACGGTAGTTGTACTGGTTTACCCTATTACCATGGTGGCAGCTCACCCAAAAGTTTCTTTGTGAAAATGTATACCTGGAAAATCCTGCTTATTTTTTCGGTAGTCATGTCCTCTTCCTTTAGGGCAGAGTCCTAAAGGGGTCCCTGGTCCTCAAGGATCCCTGCCCAATGGCGCGGGAAGGGGGGAGCTGTGGGTCTCTACTGTAAGTCGATTAGTCTCAACGTGTGGTTACCAAGCAAAGATCAGACCATTCTGCAGTAGGAGGGACTGAATGTTTGATTTTTACACAATATTCATTTGTTCTTTAAATATTTCATGTAACAGATCTGTTAGCAGCAGAATAATTTTGTTACTATCAGTGCGGTATAAGTCAAAATGCGCCGGGCAGGCGGGTTCATACCGCAGTCTGCCGGTGAGTCGCGCGCGCTGACCATTCAGCCAAAGAGACGTCTCCAGAGACATGATGAAGGACCCTCAACTGTCACATCATCATCATTGTAGCTTCTTCCACTGATTTACAATATCAGTCTGTCAAGGTGGAAACAGTCTGACAGACATGAACACGCGTCTACCCCCGTGCGTAATGCTCCAGATGCGCTGGCGCTGCTGGAGGATTATTCAGATTACCTCAGGAAAGAACGGGTTTTTAAGAACCATAATGTCCTGAATCATGAACCTGCGACCCCCTGAGGACCAGGGTTGGGAAACCCTGCTTTAAGGCGGATTTCCACCGGCTGCGGTGCGGTGTAGTTCCGACCTCTACAGAGCAGCAGCTCCCACCGCAACCGTGTCAGACACGGCGCGCCTGCAACTGCAGTTCGTGCTACCACCAGATAAATCTGATAAATCACATTTGCAGGATCACATGATAATGATCAGGGGGGCTGGATAAATGTCCAGTGGTGTGTGCGCGCAATAAATGTCCTACATACAGTCACTTTTCCCTTCATTGTCCAACTTAAACCAGCTGACGCGTTTCATTCATAATATATGATCATTTATTGTCGGCTACAGCTTCACATCTTTACATTTTTAACAATTTACTTACCATGCATAATCTATCCCAATAATTGATCATGCAATCACATTCTTGCTTTCTTCGCTGAATACTCAGTCTTTATAATCCAGTTTGAATGTAGGCTTATTACATTTCTAACGAATAGGCTATAGTGCAAACCTGCACAGTCCGTTACGTGCGCAAATAATTTTTTAATAAGGTTAGTCTCAACTTTAAAAAGCTTCGCTTACCCGATGCCACTGTTACAGGAAGAGTTAAAATCCTGAGTGCAATCTCACAGTTCCTTCAATCTGTGTGAGCAAACAAATTATTTTCAAATCACACATCAAAGTTGGAGATCTTGATTAGTCTTTTTCCTATATGTAAATCCACCGTGATTGTATTTTTTTAGTTGTTTTATGTGACCAACACAGAAAGACGAAAATCGAATGTGATTAATGTATTTATTAAAAAGAAAAAAAGCACACAGACAGCAGTAATGCGGGCGCGAGGTCCATGTGCAGGTCGCACAGTCCATGCTTGACTTCTAACTCTCCATGGCTGATAGGACGTGAGGCTCCCAGCTGCTGGTCAGATGGCTGGAATGTTTGCTAACGCCTTACAAAACTTCTGGGTCACCAAACCCCCGAACAATAAAATATTAAAATCGAATTTAGTCTTGTGTCCCGTTATTCCATTCTGTATTTTTGATCTGATTCTAAAATCAAAATATAAAAAAACGTGCCATTTTTCTTTTTTGTGTTACAAATAAAAACAAAATAGTTTCACCACAATTTCATTTTTGGATTTTTGATTTAGGATTAAAAATAGAAAGAACGAATGATACACGGATTCTGATGGGCTCAGAATTTCATAGGATTTGTGTCTGTGTATAATTTTCTGGAATAAATGATACAAACTACACTTGAGTAGACCCAGTAACAGAAACATTTTGAATTTGAATTTGAAGCAGCCACTCATTGTCTTATAAAACACTTACAGAAAGATGACAGGGATTAGCTTGTATTAGGCTCCCATATCTATTAAAATCTCTCTCACACGCACAGACTACCAGTCCTCTTATGCCCTGGCAGCATCTAATCTTTATCACAGTACCAAAGTAACCTTTGCTACATGTATCAGACATCACTCTTGGAGTCTGCTCTGCACTCAGCTGCTACGGTTCTTCATTATTCAGGATCATGTCTCTTAAAATGGCTCAGAATGTGACAATTTGACAGAAGCATGAGAAAACCCTTCCTGGACGAAGTCATTCAGGTGTATGAAGTTTGAAAGTGTACTCATGTCCTGATTTAAGGCAACTTTTTTTTTAAGAACACTGTGGAGGGGGGACACAAGCTTGGAGTATGATGAAATATTTCTATTGCAGATAGCAGGTAGGTTTGATGCAGATCCTCTTATAGGTCATGTCGGGTTTTACATGCCTTTAAATTCTTTTCAGTGATGCTTCATGAGAAATTTACAATGGATACTTTTTTTCTAAAGTCAAAGTAATGTTAGAATTTTGGGCTAAATATTGTGACATGGTGATGCATGCCTAAGCTGATTTGTAGGAATGTGTTTATGTGAGGAAACATGGGTCTCAATCCAACAATACACTGTTGTATAAATGCCAGCAAACTCTTCTTCACTGGTATGTTGTCTCGTGAATTAGAGGTTAAAGTCATTGTGTTGTAAAAGTTATGTAGGAATACAAGGCTGTATCTCAGTGTTTGATGGAAATTGGTGGTGGTGGGGGGGTGGGGGCATATTTTACTTTATACTTGGAATTGTGTAACTGTAGATTGAATCTCCATGATATTATGTGAAAAAGTGATTGCCCTCTCTATTGAAACATAGATTAACTGTGGTTTATCACATCTTTGGAAAGCTAAGTTCAATTTCTCTAGCCACACCAAGGCCTGATTACTGCCACACCTGTTCTCAATCAAGAAATCACTCAAATGGGACCTGCCTGACGAAGTTTAGTAGACCAAATAGATCCTCAAAAGCTATACGTCCTGCTGCGAATCAAAGAAATTCAGGAAAAAATGAGAAACAAAGAAAGTGAGATCTATCAGTCTGGAAAAGGTTACAAAGCCATTTCTAAAGCTGTGGGACTCCAGCGAACCACAGTGAGAGCCATTATCCACAGATGGTGAAAACATGGAACAGTGGTGAACCTTCCCAGAAGTGGCCGGCCAACCAAAAATACCCCAAGAGCACAGCGACGACTCATCCAAGAGGTCACAAAAGACAACACAACAACATCCAAAGAACTGCAGGCCTCACTTGCCTCAATTAAGGTCAGTGTTTATGACTCCACCATGAGAAAGAGACTGGGCAAAAATGGCCTGCATGGCAGAGTTCCAAGACCAAAACCACTGCTGAGCAAAAAGAACATAAAGGCTTGTCTCAGTTTGGCCAGAAAGCATCTTGACTTTTGGAAAAATACTCTGTGAACTGACGAGATAAAAGTTGAACTTTTTGGAAGATGTAGGTCCCATTACATCTGGCGTAAAAGTAACACGGCATTTCAGAAAAAGAACATCATACCAACAGTAAAATAGGGTGGTGGTAGTGTGATGGTCTGGGGTTGTTTTGCTGCTTCAGGACCTGGAAGACTTGCTGTGGTAAATGGAACCATGAATTCTGCTGTCTACCAAAAAATCCTGAGGGAGAATGTCCGGCCATCTGTTGGTGACCTCAAGCTGAAGCGCACTTGGGTTCTGCAGCAAGACAATGATCCAAAACACACCAGCAAGTCCACCTCTGAATGACTTAAGAAAAATAGAATGTTCATACGACGAGATTGGTGTGATACGAACGTTTTAATAAATCACACGTGGGTCCAATCGTACGACCATTTTTACGATTAGATGTGTGCTCATTTCTACGATCATTTGATAAATGAGGGCCAGAAAGCGTTACGCTGTAATTCTGCACACTGAAGCTTTCCTCATCTGCTCGGGGGGACAACCACATAATCTAATGATGATGATTGACTGATGAAGAGTAAAATGTCTTGGGAGACCCTGGCAAGTCAATGTGTACAGCAAAATACACAACCACACATACACACAAACTAGCGCACGCAGCCACATGAATCCAGAGAAAATCAAGTACAGATCTGGGCATGAAAAAGTTCCCCTTTCTGCCGACTGCCAGCCACTTACCAGCGACTTGTCAGCTAATTCAATTGCACAGAGAAATGCCTGCGTGCCCAGGGGAAGCGATTTCAGATTTCAGATTTCCACATGCCAAGTTTGGACACCATGTGTGATGACGTATTCGCAGGATAAATTGTTCAGCCAGTGATAGTGCAGTAATAGTGCACAACAGGTGCAGTAATAATAGTGCACTATTACTGCACCACTTCTGGCAGAAAAAAGGCAGAACTTTTTCATGCCCACATCTGTAAAAGTTTTAAACTGGAATGACAGACATCAGTTTTACCTCAGAGACAATAGACGAAAACATGTTCATTAAGACCAGAAACTGTGTTATTCGTGTGGTCTAGCAGCAGTTATGTATTATCAGGTGAAGCTTCTCTCCTGAAGGGGAGACGGAGCCACGACATCCATCAGCCTGAGATTAGTGTAGATGATTTTTCTGTTAGTGATTTATTCTGTCAAGTTCCCCATTTCATCCATTAGTCAGATCTAATATTTACTTTTATCATCAATAATTGAATATACAGATTAACTTTGAGTTTCACTTTCAAAGTTTTGAAGTAAATTTATTTCATAAATGTTAATTTTTTAATGCAAAAAAAAAAAAAAAAAGTTTCTTGTAAGATTACCCAATGGTTATCTGTATTGCAAGTGAATAAATGAATAAATAAAAACAAAAATTCCCTGTCCCTAATATATCACTGGGTTATATAGATAAGAACCACAAAGTAATTTATGGTCAAGATATTCTGAATGAAAAAAAAAAAAAGTAAATATTATATACATAAAAAGGATATTTTGTTTACTGAAACTAATTGTAAAGATACGCCATTAAAGAACTTAATAGAACAAACAAAAAATTTCTGGATTAGTAATAGAGATTAAGCAGCTTCATGTGCTGCCAAGAGCTACAACCTCAATAAAGCCAGACCTGTTCCACAGAAAGAGGATAGCTATAAACACAGAAATAACTCCAGCCTATCATTCACACAGCAGGAGCAGAAGGGCAGCAGAGGTGATGAGTGGATGCTGTTGGTAGTCAAGAAAAACAACGGTGCAAAAGTGGTTATGAAGAAATCAAAGTAGTTTCCCAGAGCATGCAGACCCAGGTAAAAGTAGACTGCATGGATCTCAAACAAGACCTGTGGAGCAAAGCAGGAGGTGCAGGCGAGAGGTCTGAATCACTTTATACAAATGATGATCAGCCCTTTGGCCCTGCTCTGACACATGATTACAGCAAAATTTGTTTAAAATGTTCAACAAAGTTCTCTGCTTTACTTTTTCAAACAGCAAACCGTGAAACCCAGTCCAACGGTGACATTTGACAAACAGCAAAACAAAAGTCAGTCTTTTTGGAAATAGACACAAACTGACTTGGCATCTTTTTATGGCTTAACACACTTCAGTGCAGGGGTCTCCAAGTCCGGTCCTCGAGAGCTACTAACCTGTAATTCTTAGAGCATACTCTCTCCAACACATCTGAATCAAATGGCTAATTCCCCCATGCACATGTCATCAGCTTTGCAGAGGTCTAGTAACGAGCCATTTGTTTGATTCTGGTGTGTTGCAGAAGGGATGCAACCAAAATGTGCAGGATAGTAGCTCTCGAGGACCGGAGATGGAGACCCCTACTTTTGTGTAATGTTCCTTCCATGAGCACATCATGTTGGTGTGTTTTGGAGAGGGGAAAGAGAGTCTGGGAAGTTTGTGCCTTTTACAGTGGATTTGATTTAAAGTGGAAAAGGTGTTTGTAACTGAAAGCTGACAAGATGACGTGAAAATGTACCAAAATGATCCCACTTGTGTTTTTCATAAGCTTTTCATATCCATTCTGATGCTTTGTGCTGTGCTCAGCTGCTGAGGCAGAGCTGCAGCAATGTTTTCAGGGCTGCAACAGTGGACTAATCTACTAAGGACCAGTAGATTATATGTATTTAATCAATGACAATGTACTGTCGGTAAGTGTTGCTGCTTGTGTAACTTATCATCTCCTGAGTAAGAGACCAGGAAACAACGGTAGATGAACGGTCTAATGTTAGCTGCTAACATAGCTAGACAATCTACACTATTGTTGTTCTTGGAGTAACTTCACATCAGACATCCGCTCGTTGTTTTCATTCAGGTCCAGCCCCTTTTGCTTCGTGTATTCTCTCTGTCAACTGTACACTTTTAGCACATTTTTCTCTTGTGGGACATCATTTTTCTTCACTCGGTCCATCCTGAGAAAAGTTTGTTTTGGTTTGTGATGATTACCTCGTAACAGTCTAATTCTCGTGCTTACCCTTACAAGAAAAAGGTGTGGGGTGAAAAGAGGTCAAAATGAGCGTATAAAATTTTCCTCCCTCCCAACTATGATTAAAAATTAATATGAAAATAATTTAAGAAGGATTGTGTATGTAAAGTACCAGGTTATGACACCTTTAATTTTTCCAAGGACTGCTTCAAAAGACGGCCAACAGGCCGTGCTCCACCCGCTTCTCCACTTTGATCATCACCTGTTAAAGCTGCAAACTGTGCAGGCTCAGAGTCAGTTTGCTGCAGATAAAGACAAACTTATCAGTATTCTATGCTGATGTGTTTTTATTCAGAATTTTTAGTGATTACAGTACTGGAACCACCATGCTGTCACCTTGATAGGCGATTAGAACGTGTCTGGGTCAGATCTCAGCTACTGTATAGAGTTTGCATGGTTCTCCTGTGGATGCAAGGGGGCGCCTCGAGAAATTCAGCTTCCACCCACAGTCCAAAAACATGCACATCAGTTTACTTGGTGATTCTACATTCCCCTTGTGTGTGTGTGTGGGCATGTTTGCCCTGTGATGAACTAGTGACCTCTCCAGTGTGTACCTTGCCTCTTGCCTGATAGCAGCCAGGCTCCTTCAAGCCTGCATTTTTATAAGTAGCTGGTTGATGGATGATAGCATTATGTCTCTATAATACAGCGTCCACTTCTGCATCTAATCTATATCATGATCACCGATGCACCCCCTCGCCATGCAGACACTTTCTCTGATAACCTGGGTGGTCTTTTTAATCTTTGACTTTCAGAATCAAAAGTCCATTCTCCTAAACAAAAGCTAAAACATGGACTCATCTGACCACAGGACACGTGGCGCATGTCTTTCTGTCCATCTGAGATGAGCTGGTGTCCAAGGAACTTGGGACTCTTTCTGCACAGAGTTGATAATCCTCCTTGTGTAATCCCGTTTCAGGTTACATTGGTGGACTACAGTGACTGAAAATGATTTTCAAAGATACTTCTGAGCCCATGTGGCCACGTTGATCAAGATGGCATGATGGGTTATCTTGCAGTGCTGCAGGAGGGCTCCAAGGTCACATGTATCCATCAGTGGTAGTAACTGCATTCTGTGAATAGCCTTACCAAAATTTTACAAATGGAGGATGCTTACACTTTACTGGCGACTTGTGTGAAACAGGCACCCTTCAGACACATTCACTGAACTCTAGCAACAGCACAGGTGAAGGTAAAAAAAATAACTTCTCTGACTGAATCCTGTCTAAAGCCCCATTCTGACACTATTGTTACCTAGGTACCACTTACAAATTTATGATAGTAACAGAGATTGTCTGTGATGTTAAAACCATGCAAATCAGCCATGTCGGCGATTTACAATGTAATAATTCCCCAACAAATTACCTTCTATAATTGTTTAATTTTGAGGTGTGTTAATACTAATCCAATGCGAATAGGCATCTCTGTGATTTGGAAAGAAATGAATGGGATCTGGCACATGATTTGGTGGTATTTGTTTCCTGGATGCATTTCATTTCCTTTTTGGTGCAGAATGGAGGCTTCAAATAGGTTTTCCTTCTCAATGATGATGTTTGTGATTATTTGAAAAATGGTACTTCCCAACTCTGCTTGGTTGTTTGGGCAGAACAAATGAAAACTGGCTTCAGGGTGTTAAGGTGGAGTAAAATAGCTTTATTGTTTAAGGAGGAAATAAGGCATGAATACAGACAATGGTAAGCTGAGATCGGGCTAGAGTTACTACTCAAATAAATGAAATCAAAGACAGACAATGTTAAATTAAAGAAGAGCCAAAAGGGGGAAAACCAACACAAACATAGACTGGGAATTCTATAAACCAAAAAGGGAATGAGCAACACCAATAAGCTAAGACCTAATGTATACAAATTATTACAAATTTGTAATAATAGCTGGGATAGTTAGGAAAAGCCTAGCTATCCCAGACTCCAAAACTACACCAGTGTAAAACACAAACACAACGAAAGGGGACCTTGCAACTCAAACCATTAACCAAAAGAAACACCTGGAAAACCAAAACTAAAAAAACTTAAAGCTGTCCAACCAAAGCGCCATAAACAGAAATTAAGTCAATAAAACCAAACAAACAATGAATGTTCCCAGGCCAAATAGTTCCCAAGGCAGATGGGGATGATGGTGGTGCGGTGCCAGGCCAATCAGAACAAAGGGTTGGAATAGGAATATTTGCAAATGAATTGAAACACAGAAGAGATTAATAACTAGATGACCGTAACAAAAAGCATCAACTTTGGAATCGGAGTGATCAGGGAAGTTTTACCAGTCATATACAGGCTGATGAATAATCCATAAATGGCATTTCCTGGTAAGGAATGTTTATTTTAGACAACATGAGGACATGGTGCAAGTTCTTGATGGTAACGACTGTCTGCGAGTTATGGTGTTTCCATGCATTTGTCTCTGAATGGTCACCTGCTGCTGATGAAAATGTAGCTCGTGTGAGCAGATGTTATGCAATACGCAGCCTGTTGACATCATATCTGCTAGATTTCTATTTTAGTTAAATGTCAGACTTCAGTTATCCTGTGGGCCACAGAAAAAACAGACGACAGGGGTATTTTTATTCATTAGATGTGGTCCCTAGCTAATAATCCCGTCAGAATAAGGCTAATGATTACGATTAATAAGCTGATTCAGTTTCCTCGGCTTAGCTGTGATGGCCCTTGCATGCTGGAGTGGTGTGGAAGAACTGAACTCAAGCTGCTTTCCTTTCTAAATATCTTTAAATGCCCAACTTGGTTAAAAAAATTTGGGTGTAAGCAATCTGACTACAGATCAGACTTCATGTAAATAAGTTTCCATAATCAGGAAATTTCAGTTTAAGTAAACATCATAAATGAAGAGTTCTCAGCCCCAACATCATTTCCCCCCAGTATCCTGGTTTTCTCTGTGCATGAAAGGACCGAGATGATGTCACCCATCAATTATGCACAACCCTTATGAAACCTAAGCTAAGCTTCATTTAGAGGGCAAGAAAGCTAAAAAAGTAAAAGGCAAAATCAAGAAAAAGAGTGCCTTCAAAATGAGGAACATCAATGGATCAGAAGAACAAAGGAGAGAAGATGCCTCTCAGTTTGAGCATAAAAAGCTCCAAAACTGCCTTCATTAAAGTCTAATGGGTCAAAAATAAAAAGCCCCACTTGTCTCATAGTTATACCGAATTAAACCACCGAACCTGAGTGTTTAAAGATCATGAATGTCTTTTCTAGTGTAGCTTTTTTACTGTTATTATTATACTTTAAGACAGAATGGGGAAAGAAATAGTCCAAGCTTTTTTATTTGTTTTGTACACTTAAACAACAATTTTACATTTATGCAAGACACAGGGAAAAACAGCTAAGGAGAAGATGGGGAATTTTCAATGGCTTTAAGCGTATTTAGTAACAGAAATCAGATTTTCTTTTTTGCTTTGGTGCTTGCAGATAAGACCAAAATGTGCTCAGTTTTAATTTATCTAATGGCCACGAGGTACTGTTTCAGGAAAGCTGTTCTAACCTTGCAGGACAAACTCTTATCAACAATTTTACAGGAAAACAGACAATCTAATCTGTGAAAATTCAGTCTCTGCAGCCAATTCCACATCTTCACAGGACAATATTCCCTTCATTGTGATGTTGCTGAAGGTTTTGACAGCCTGTCGATACTGATGCCATTTTTCATACAAACGGGGAAATGTTGATGGGCTCTGCAGAATTAGACACATGCTTCTTTTTTTGCAAACTTGTTCTGATCATTGGGCTTGTTTTTACTGAAGAACAATAATCAGAAGTTTCCTACAATAACATACAGTAAGATGCAGTACAGTAAGATAAATTCAACTCTACTGCTTGACACAGAGTGACAGAAATTTGTCTTTGACAGGCTCCAGATAAAACACAGAACATAATCAACCCATGGAAATTGAATACAATAAACGTAAAAGTAAAAACTTATTTTACACTGTTCCAAGTTCTGAGGATGAAGGATCTCTTATATTTGTTTTTCCAGGGTAGAGGGACTTTGTAGCGGTGACCTGATGATGGAGGGATGGATGCAGGGGGTGTGTGGGCTCTCTGAACGGAGGGGATCGGACTATCTTGCTGGAATGTCTCCTTTGAGAGAGTTAGAGAGTAACATAAAAGAACATCCATCCATCCATCCATCCATTGATTTCCTTGCCGCTGATCCAATTTGTAATGTCGCGGGGGCAGCTGCCTAAGCAGGGAAGCCCAGACTTCCCTCTCCCCAGCCGCAGTCTCATTCGGGGGGATTCCGAGGCATTCCCAGGCCTGCCGAGATGTAGTCCCTCCAGTGTGTCTTGGGTCTCCCCCGGAGTCTCGTCCCAATGGGACGTGCCCAAAACAGCTGACCAGGGAGGGGGCCAGGAGGTCGCATGACCAGATGCCTGAGTCACCTCATCTGGCTCCTCACAATGTGGAGGAGCAGCGGCTCTACTTTGAGTGCCTCCAGACTGGCCTTCTCACTCTATCTCTAAAGCCATGTTTCCACCAGCGGGTCTGAGTCGGGTTGGGCCAGGTCAGTCCACGTTTTTTTGTGTCTCCACAGATAAAAACTGGGATGGGTACCCTTATATCCAACCCAACCACCTGTTTTGGTAGCCTTCCACAGGGGTACTGATCTAACCAATCCAGACCAAAAAGGAGGAGCTAAACACACTGCAATCCGTTGATTGGTTGAAAAAATATGTCACTTTCAGTGCGACCCGGCATAAAAACAAAGCAGGGATGACCCCTTTGTCTCTGTCACGTGTGGTGTTGTGCTTTGATAAAAGGTGTTGCTCTGTGATGATCACATAGCAGCACTATCTGGTTAAAACTCTGCTTCCAGGGTAAGGGTAAGGTTTGCTGTGGGGATGCAATGTGAAATCAACATATTTGTACCAAAACCCACCCGACCCAGACCTGGGGGTGGAAACGGGGTTTAAAGGAGTGATGACATAGCAGTAAAAACTAGTTAATGTTGTTGGCATTGCTGTATATGTCAAATCTCCCAAGAAAAAACTGCATTTTTTACAGCGGGGTATTGTTTTGAAACGCCAGACCTCACTTCCTCAGTAAAACAGTTGGGTCCGGTTATGATATGGACCTTTACCCGGAGACGAAGGTGCTTTGATTTTCACTCTGCACCCTTAAAAAAAAAAGGTTCCATTTAGAACCAAAGGTGGTTCTTCGCAGCGATGCCATAGGGGAACCTTTTGAGGTTCTGCAAAGAACCTATTGTCTGTTGGTTCTTCAAAGAACCATTTATTACATGGTTCTTTGAAGAACCTTATTAGGTTCTTTGTTGAACTTTAAAATAAGAACCTTTTAGAGTTCTACAGGTAACCTTTTTTTGAAGGGTTCTCTAAAGAACCAATCTAGTTTGGTGCTTTAAAAAACCAATAAAGGTTCTAAACCATATTACTGACAGTGCTGGTTTCATTAAAACCTTTCATGAAAGTTTCTCTGCATGCATTATTTTAGAGACCCATAAAGGGATCGTTTAAAACCCACCAACTGTAAATTTAGGGGCCATTTACATTACTGACCCATACCCGTCAAAGCTTTTTCCATTCACACGGACAAAACTGAGATGTTATGAAGAGATGTCTCAACCAGCCTGTAGTTATTTACAAATGGAGAAAGAAAAAAACACAGACAAATATGACACTTTAAAACAGCTTTATGTATTTTCTTTGCTCATTATAAAAACACCAAATTGATGCTGAATTTCATAAAACAAGTCTGCTTTTTAAGCAAATACCTAAATAGAAAATAAAAAAGCATAACTGTAATACAGCTGTTGTAATACAATGACCTGTTTTAACAAGTCACAAAAATGTATAAAATTGACAATTTTTATCTATATAGTTAGAAAACATCTCATAAATCTCAGAGCAACTGTAGAACATTGAAAAATCTGGCAAATCTCATCAACAGAGTAATTGTAGAGTTCAACATTAGAAAACATCTAGCAAATTTCATCAACAGAGCAACTGTTATAACCACAACAGAGCCAGGTCTGCTCTTTTAGAGCGAGTTATAAAACCTTTGTACAGCAATAGGAGCAGAATCCTTCGTTTTGCAAACAAAGGTTTCCAGAAATCAAACAGTCTTTCTCAAGTTTTTGGGATACTCAACTTGGAAGATGTGATAAAGTGAAAAGGCAACAGCCAGGGCAAGGGAGACGTCCACGCTGCCATCATCAAGGAGCATCTCTGTGCCGTCCATCTTCACAGTGATGCCGCTGCTCTGCAGTGGGTTTTCATCCTTGCAGTTTGTCAGGACAATTGTTGGTGTTGGAAACACTGGATCCTGTAGAAGAAAATGTTTTTAAAAAAAGGCATCAGACTCCTTTGTCAGAAGATATTAAAATGAAGTTTAAACTATTTTTTTCTATTTTATTATTTTTGCAGTTTCAACCTTTACTTTATTTGAAATACACACAGATGAAACTGAAATAATTCCAAATAATTACAGAATGTGGGACCAAACAGTTTACCTTGTCAATGACAAATAGCTGCCGTGGATCCTCTTTGAAGACTGAAGGTAGTAGTAGTAGTACTGCAGCATTGATAATCTGACCTTAAAAAAAAAAGGGAAATTGTAGAGAAAAAGAACAAGGGTCTCAAATGACATACAATTAAGCATGGTGAACTAAAATGCATAACATCACATTAAATTGCAGTGATAAAACACACCTCTTCTTTCCTCCTCTGTCTCTGAGGCATCAAGCGCAACCAAACACTTATCCTTCAGGGTACTTTTAGGAGCTTTGTCAAGGATGTTTTTTGACATCTTGGCAAGGTTGACAACTACTTGTTTGTCCACATCCACTTTGCTTATAAGCTTCATTTCCTCTAGAATCTAAGACAAACAGCATGACAAAGAAATAGTAAACAAAATCTAACAAGTATTTGTTATTATGCAATGTAACATAAAATGCTATTATACACAAACATTCCAATTAAATAAAATAAGAGTCCAAATTGGCACCAAATACTGTGGTTGACATGCAACGCTTAGGTGCATTACTGCCCTCCACTGGTAGGGAGTGTCCGGAAATAGTTTATACAGACCGGAAGACACATCAGACTTGTTTGACTCTTTACAGTTCATTTTTGTCTTTATTGCTTTTATGGATTTATTCTGAAAAATGTAGAAAAATATGCCCTTTTCCACAATCACTTTTCTGCTCAACTCATCTCAGTTAGTGTGCTTTTCTACTCAAGGGTTTTACAAGCTTAACTTACTTTCATCAAGATATGAACAACACCTCTAAAATAATATGAACTAATGACTTACAGTCCTGACTTTTTTCACTGAAGACTCATTTCCCTCTGACTCTGCTTTTTGCTTCCTTCCACCATTTGGGGATGAGAATTTCTTCCTCATTTTTGCAACTTCACTGTTACTGATCAAGGGAATTCTCTCTTTTTTTAAATTTGTTGCGCAGTGACTCCAACAGGGCATCCTGACCAAATATAGTAACAGCTGATAACATAATTAGCATAAAAACTTTCAATGACTCAAATATGTCAAAATCTGACATTTTTATGGCAGACCCCTCATGATGATGAAAAGACTGGCATTAGGGACAAAGTGGAAATGACAAAAGCTGCACTTATTGTATAACACAGAAATGGAGACAGAAAACTTACATATCCTGATCCAGATTTCTCACGCAAAAATGGATACTGCATGAGAAGCATTCGCACTAAATCCACATACTGGACATGTGTTGGATACCTGCAAGCAGTGTTTGAAAAAAATATTACAAAAACAAAAAAAACTTTTTTGGGCCATTTGGTTGTCATTCTAAACTGGTGCTACACAACTGCACACGTCTTGACTTCTACGACTGGTGTACATCAAGTATTCTGAGTTGTGTGCACTTTGATGTTAGGTAGGAGTCGGGCTGCAAAATATTGGAAAAAACTGACATTGACATTTTATCTAACCAAGCTTTTTTTTTTTTTTTATCTTGCAATATGAAAAAAATTTTCAGCAGATTACTTGAATAGCACTTGCTGCACTCCTGCCATCTTATTGACAACTAACCTACAGTGAATTTACATCCTTGTGAATGTAGCGAGCATGGTTTTTACCTTTGAATTATTCCTATTATCTTTTACTGTTTGCTTTTTATCAAGCCAGGACTAGAGATGTCCCAATCAGGTCCCCCCCCTCCTCAGGCAGCCATTACCTCAGGCAACACACAAAAAAAATAAACAGCCCCCTAGTGGTTGGGAGGACACTTAAAAATAAAACATGGCTCCTACACTAGTTTTTATTTTTTGGAAAACACTTAGTTTGAGTTTAGTATTTTTTAGTTTGTCTTAGTTTTTGGGGATTTTTTTTTTTGTAAATTATAGGTATTTGTCTGGCGTCACCTTCAAAATCATCAGAAAGTCACTCGAAATAAAAGCAAAGTAAATAGATGAAATAGAAATAGATTTCATATCAACTCCAAAAGCTTATTAAATTAATTTACAAAAACTAAAACCAAGGATGTTTTTGTAATAATTTGTTAGTTTTAGTTAGTTTTTAAAAGACAATATAGTTTCAGTTAGTTTTTCAAAAACGTTAACTGTCATTTTTATTTCAGTTAAAAATGTTTTAAATTTTAGTTTTGGTTAATTATAATAATCTTGCCCTGATTCAGAGTCTGAATCATTTGATTTTGAGGATCGGCCGATACAGAGTCCCGATCCGATACTTCTATAATAAAATTAAAATAGAAGAAGAAGAAAAAAAAAAAAAAGCAAGTCTGAAACCACATAATCGGATCAGATTTCCAATCCCAATCAGATCATCCCTGGCCAGGACCTGAGTACGTTTGTTTGATTAAGTCCAAAAATTAAGTGCATTTTACCATGACAGGTTTGTTCTTCGACAAACTAACAATGGTGATTGGTGGATTGTTATTTGTTGTCTGTATCAGGTACCCTTGAAATTAAATGAGAACAAATCAAGTCCATGCAGGACCTGCAATGTCACTACTGCACACATGTACATATCGATGCTCAAACAATACATTTTGCAGCCCTAGGTAGAAGGTAGAGAAACACTAATTTAGGTTAGCATCTGCAGCATTTTGTATTTATGATAAACCTGACTATCAAACTCCCAAACAAAGCAACAGTGTATATGTTCAAAATATGACTTCTGGTTTTAAAAAGACCAAAATAAGCAGGTCAATACTCACATGGTCTGAATACTAAGTGTATCATAGAGGGCCTGTACCAGTGCATTTTTTAATTTGTTTCGCTGGTGAGACTTCAGGTCAGGGTCCTTGTTGTTCAAAGCATTGACCAGGAACTGGGGGAACCGAAGTTGAAAACATCCTGTGGTGGGTTTTGCTGGAGGTACATCTGGTCCTTCATGCAGCAGCGATTCATTCTTTTCTTTTCTGTTGACATAATGAACATTTAAAAATAATTAAATTAAGCTTCCATCAGTACTCTTCACTACCACATTAAGCTTACTTATTACATAATACCACCTTGACACAGTGAAATGCTTACAGACCAAGAGATCACAATGGCGTCTGGGGGCGGGACTCGTTCCCTTAACCAGGTTTTTGGTGTGGTGGAAGCATTGTACCACACACACACCTAAACAATGTTATGGCTGATCATGTCACATATTGCATATAACAAATACTGGACATATTTAAAAATTAAATGTCGATAAATGAATTTTAACTTACTCTTTCAGGGTACTGAGGATGGTCATGAAGCGCACCTGATCATTTATTTTGGGAAATATCCGTTCACACATGCGTTCTGATAATCCTAGCAGTGTTGCACCATCAATTTCATTCTCTAGGAAAAATAGTCATAAACAAGGACAAAACAAAAGGTCGAGAAACAGAAAGAGAAAGGCCAGAAGAGTAAACTTCAGATGAACCATAGGGCTTATTGCAAAACCAGACCTGAGTGGAGGCAGTGTTACATGGTCAACACTAGTATTATTCTCCATACCATTAAAAGTGTTTCTTCAAAGTAACACCAATACTGTTCCTGATAAAATACTGGTGTTATTGGTAAAAAAAAAAAAAAAACACGAGTGTGAAAATAAAATGATGGGGGACCAAAGATCAAAAACAGTTCCTGTAATGGATGAATGTCTGTGTGATATACTGTGTAAATTTACCTTCAACCCTGTGATTTGAACGGACGATGTAAGAGGGAAATATAGTCTTTGCCTAAGCAGCGGTAACAGTCAAGAGGGTGGAAGTCAATTTCATCTCCAGGCTTCAGTACGACTGTATCGTGAGTTTCTTCCACGTGAAAAGCGTGTAGATGGCTGGAAAATGCAACTGTTGCAAAACATTTTGCTACTAGAAACCAGTTTGCCCGAAAATGCAGGATCTTGCTGACCTGCACAAACAATGGTATTTGTTCACCCTCCAACAAGTCAATGATGAAAAAGTCTCCGATGCAATATCTTGTAGTGTCCACTGTCACAGATTTTGTCATCCAGAGTTCATCCTCCTCCGTTAGTACTGTTTGCAGATTGCTGAAGTTGGTCAACACAGAGTCTGGCAATTCCTCTGGACTGATTTTGGTTGTTTCATGAGGCACAGTGTCCGTTTGAAATGGAGTTGATGCGTTCCACTCCCAGCACTGTCTGAGTTGATTTCTTTTGGCCAGTGAGTAACACACATTTTTGAAATTGTTCATAACCTGGGCCACCTTTTTGAAGTACAAATGTTTTGACTCATACCTCAAGCACCAATTGGATCGTGGAGGTCCAAATTCCAGTATGAGGCGAGGATAGTGCAACAGATAATGCACTTTTGGAGTAAGGTCATCAGGATATAGGTCTTTAAAATTAGCAATAAATTGTGCAACTAGACAACTTAAATAACTAACCCAGCTTTTAGCAATTGTTGGAGCAAGGAGTATTTCAGTTATTTCACGGAGTAGCAGATACAACTGCCAGTCCTTATTAGTAGAGGGAACCTTTTCTCCGATTACAAACGATATCAGGCGAAACAGTGTCCACTTCTCAACAGCCTTGCCAATTACATGGCCATTGGATGAAAGTTTTTCTGAAATAGGTGGTGGCTTGTTCCCAATGTCATTTTGTCCAAAACTAAAATCTTTCAGGCAATTATTGAGCTCCGCAACAGTCACAACTTTGTCCTTATGCAGTGCTTTGATCACCAGCTTCACCGTAAGTGGTATAACTCCCTCTAAAACATCGTGCATAACATCAGGAGGAAATGCCTTGGTGACTTCAAAATGAGGAAGTACACTTAAAGCACAGGGTCCATTTACACCATACACTGTTGTACTTCTAGGATCATTTGCAATACATTTCAAATGATATTCATGGACTTCAGGTGTACGCAGAACACAGTCCTCCTCACATGTCTTGACAGCAATGTCCTTGTAATGACATAAGCAGTACCTACACACTCTACCACTGTTGAAACTGCAAGAAAATCCTGCAAGGGCATGAGCTGACAAATTATCTGCACATATGGTTGAGATGGTTCCTTTGACAAAATATTCTTGATCTTTGTAAATAACTTTCACACCTTCAGATTGTAATTTCAAAACATCACTTATAAGCGGTTCTAAAACTTTTGCAACACCATACTGTTTTAAAACCCTATGTTTTACAAGAATTAGAAGGTGTATGTTTTTCAAAGCTGATCTAAATTTGGGTTTTAGATTTCCCAAAGAAAAATAAAAAGCTGAAACTTTGTGTAAGGTTCTCTTAGATCCCAAAGGGTTCACAATCTCAAATTCATCATTGTATAATTGGATAGTTAAACACGGGTGCCCACAATTCAAGAATGGAGATTCATGAAAAATAGTTCCATCACTGAAGTTGGTTAAAGCATCAGAATCTTTTTTAGGGCAATCAAAAATCTGTTCCTGAGACGCACTGTCCCTCAGAATTAGGTTTAGAACATCAAGTAATGAAATATATTGGAAAGTGTGTTTTCCGTGAGAATCACACCCAAGTGTATGCTCTATGGGTTCAATTAATGACAGTGTTTCAAGACAATACTTGTCAAGCTTGTATGCACTGCTGACTGCACTGAAGCAATGTTCAACCAAAAATGGCTCTCTGAGTAAAGCTAGCTGTGGATTATTAATATCTACATTTACATTCTCTAAACAAGTGGCAACAAGAGTCTGATAAGTTTGATGAAAATGACTAAAAAGTAACTCCAACTCATTGATCACAGCTGACTGTACTGCTCTTTGAACAATATGCTTTTCTTGCAACTTCAAATAGAATAATGCCAACTGTTTTTGAATTGAATCTGTGAGCTGGTTAATAACATTACCAACTGTTGACGTTAAACCCTCATCAGTAGAGTCTGGTTTTGTTTCATCAGACAACTGACTCAGTTCTTGTTGAAAAGATGAATCACAGTTCACATCATTTTGATGAAGCCGGCGAATGTGATTTTTTAAAGACTTGACTCTTGAATACTGTCGAGGACAACCATCAAGTCCACAAATCACTGAAAAAGCACTTTCATTTTCATGGTAAAGCTGTAGATGTTTCAGCCACTTGTTGTGAGTTGGGGTCTTAACAGGACATCTCTGGCACTGGAATACCTCTGTCATTCATATCCACCGCTCACCCATGAATGATGTTGTGAACTCTTCCAATCTATTGTCCTTAAGCCATGAGCAGACAGAAGCAACTGACCACAAGTTTGTCATCCCTGGAGTAGACAGAGATAGAGGCCATTAGAATGCAGCTGATTAGGGTTAGAGTGATTGTGTAACATTACAATTGTAGTGTTCATTCTGCTAACCAAATTATCACTGAAGGACAAGCATTATATTAATATTAGACACCCTTATATTTGAAGAAATAATAGAAAAAAAATAAAATCAAAGCTTGTCTTCATTATTGTAGGACCATTTAGCAAACATATATTAGCAAATACAGTGTACGTGCAACCAAAGGTTTAAGTGCAAGCCCCTGTGCGCGCGACCCTGGAACCATCTTTAGGGAGAAAGGTGGCGCAGACTAAACGTTCACTGTTAGAACGCTTAACTGGGTTACTGACTAACTTACCTTACTAACACAGCTTTGTATTGCACCACAAACAACATTTTCCAGTCCGTGAGTTTCAGTTACCCACAGAAACTGATAGTGTTAGCTAACGCAAACGAGCTAAAGTGGCTAATTAGTTAGCTAGCTTGGCGTTTTAGAACCGCGCCATTTCAAAACAGAATTCGGCGTCGCTTTGCTCTTCACAATTTAATCACAGTTAGCTTTAGCAAGCAATTCACAACAAGATAATGGTTTTCTTAACCATATTTTACTTAACTTACCGTGACGGTCGATCTTCTTCTACTCAGTGTCAGGGCGGTAACTGTAACAAAATGGCGACGTCTGTGAAGTGAGGACGCCAGAGCGCGGAGCGCGGTCATGTGACGTGAACGCTGCCTGTTCTTCTTCTGATGTTTTATGGCTGCTGACTGGGGCGCAATGTTTTGTATTCATAGCACACAGACCAAAACAGTACCGACATACATTGTTTTTTTTGTGCGAAACTGTGTTGTTGATTAAGAGGATATAGGTTTTTTCCCCTTGTCTCCGTCTGTACTTATCAAAGACTGTAAAAATAAACGGTGCTAGTCCATACTCCATACCACTTGGTGGCGGTAATGCGCCGATGACGTGATTACCAACCACCATAAAAAAAAAAACCATTATTAAGCAGAAGAAGCGAAGGAAAAGGGTCCGTGTCCGTTCAGAGGAAACTCTACAAAAACACAACCACACATATACAGAGAAAATATGCGAATTTACCCGGCCTATCGATGAGGTTTGGACCCCATTGAACACAACCAGTGGACGCCCGACGTGAATTTACAGCCAGACTTCTCCCAGCTCTTCACACATATCGTTTATGCTTGTTGTGATCTTTGGTTGTGATCCACTGTTGCAGCAACAACAATTTATTACTTAATTTTATATTACCTGGTGCAGACCAGCATGAATCATGAGTACCATGAGTCCTGCTCCGCATACCTGCAACTTTCTTCCACCAGATATCTAGAACTCTGATCCTGTTTCCATCTTCAGACCCAGGCTCAAACCCACCAGTTTACCCACTAGATCACAGCACACACTCAGTCATTCATCCATTCCTGGACTGCCGTCTTTGAATATCTTTCAATGGTTGTAGTTGAATTGTGTGCTGTTTTCGTTCTTTATTTATGGCGTGGACCTTAGGCACTTTTGAATGAAAAAATCATCATCATCATCATCATAATTATCATTATTATTACTGTTATTATTATTATTATTACTATATATCATATTATAATGTTTCTCTGTGTGTGTGTGTGTGTGTGTTGGGGGGGGGGGGGGGGATTGATTACAGCCACAGTTCATGCCATAAGACTTCTGTCACATTAATAACATAGACTCGTGAATATGGATGACAACATCGCCATATAAATGGGGACTCAGAAGATTTGGATTATTTATCTTGAATCTAATTCATAACCACATTACTTTATAGCCATCTGAAAAAAAGTACTTATAAAATATCCCTCTTAATAAAAAACAAAAAAATTGCAGACCCTGTAACAAATATTGCTACACACAGCCCCAAGTGAGTATGAGTAGAGCATGGGGTCATAAGGCCATATTCTAAACAAAAAGGTTCTTCAAAGCACTAAAAAAAAATGTACAGATTTTTTTTTTCTTTAATTAAGTTCCTCAAAGAACCTTAAACAGTGAGAAAAGGTTCTTCAGCATAAAAAGGTTCCCCAGAGCACTCAGAGTGCTTCAGAGCACTTACAAAGAACCATTTTTATTTAGAGTGTGGACATTCAAATGGCCTCATCAGTGCACATCAGATCATATTGTACCCCCAAAACCCCAGAAAAGTGACATTTGATGTCATTGCACCTTTAAGGGAATGTCTGGCCACTCTCGTTCTTTCTGTCACTACGCACAGCTTGTGACCTTAGTTGAGGGTAGGAAAGTCGATTGACTGGTAAATTAAGTGCTTTGACTTCTGGCTCAGCTCCTTCTTCACCACAACAGACCGATGCAGAGTCCGCATCAGTCCACTCGACTCCACCCTTTTCTGACATGAAAGAATAATCACAGTAATCCTTAAAACATCTTTCTTTTTATACCATGGAGCGTGGGATTTGTTTTTCTTTTAAGATTTTTTTTTCCAACAGTTTCTTGTAAAGGATCAATAAAGCATTAGTCTTTGACAGCTGAAGCAAATATCAATCTGTAAATTGTCCACACATGTACAGCATCTTGATTCAGATTGAACAAAGGTCTTCAGAGGTATTGGACATAATGGGGACAATGGTTTAGCATCAGTAGCTGCTGGTAACAAACTGCCAACCAATACTATTGAGACTCTGAGCTAGTGTCAGTAATTACTGCTCATATTTCTTGTTGTTTAAGTGGACAAAGTTAACTTTCAAGTATTTTTTTGTTTGCTACACGAGTTGCGTCAGTTGAGTGTGTTTTCACATCTGCATCCACAGCCGTTGCCCCCAGGTGGCCGTTGGCCGGCATGCTTCTTTCGCAGTGGTCTGGCCTCAGCAGCAGGTCTGGGTTGTGACAGGCTGAAACGAGCTGATAACTCCCTGCAGGCCTCGACTGAAGACTCCCACATCTCTCAGACCCAGTCACAGATTAATGGCTTGGTGTCTGAATTCAAGCTCTCTGTCTTGTCTGATAATCAAAGGCAGGGCCAAGCACGACCAAAAAACTATCTTTAAAGCCAAACACACAAACTCACACACAAAGAAGCACAGAAGAATGATGATGTTTGCATGGAGACTGAAATAAAATGAGTTGCTATTCATGTTAAGATTTTTAAATCTTCACAAATGCAGTGTAATGCTGGATGTCGGAAGTGGATGTATAAAGTGGTTTATGCAAAAAAAAAAAAAGAAAAAAAAAGAAAAATGAAAGCAAAAAAAAAAAAAAAAAAAAAAAAAAACTGGTTAATGCAGAAGACAAACAGATTTGACCTTCCTGGTTTTTATTTTTCAAAAAGGTGAATAGGAAATTAAATAAAAAATTAAAAAAAAACCCCAGGGGGGGGGGAAGAAGAAAAAAAACAAAAGAAAAAATATAAGGAAAAAAAAAAAAAAATGGGAGGAGAACACGGAGGAGGAGAGAAGGGGGGGGGGGGGGGGGGGGGAGGAGGATGGGGAGGGGAGGAGAGGAGAGAAAAAGGAGGAGAAGAGAGAAAGGAACAGAGGGGAAAGGGGGGGTCTGGGTGGAGGTGTGAAGGAGAGTCATAACTCCCGATGGGGAGGGGGGGGCGGGGCCCGCAGGGGGGGGTGTGTTCCGCGACACCAGCGGCGCGGTCTGTTCTGTCTTCCATCCCTTAATTTATTTTTTACTTGGATATCTAAAATGTTCATTTAATTTTCATCGTGACAGTATTTTCAGGTGTGTGAGAAGTTTAGAAAGTTATATCCCAGTGTTTTAGTTTAAATCCAGTCTTTCCACAGGAAAGCCTGAGATGTTAGCTCAGGCTAAGTTCTGAGAGGGAAAATGGCTGTCGTTGAGTTTCAATCAGTACTTCATTTGTAAAGTGAGAGGTCTCAAAAGGGGGTTCATTCCGATGCACTCATAATAATTACCAAAGCAGCATGGTAAACCATGAATCAGAGAATGCAACTGTGACTCCCTTTTCTTGAAGTGGTCCTTGGGAAATAGGTTCAATCTTCAATTTTTTATATTCCTTATGTTCATAAGGGTCTGCCGACTAAAAGTAATCGGACATATTTTTCATAAAAACTATTCCATACTGTAACAATGGCAACATAAAGACAATTTTTCACTGTTCAAATAATTTTCTGGTCAAAGCTAATGTTCCTCTGAATCGCTCCATTGCTGTTGGAGTTTGCTTGTTTTCCTCACTTTCCTGCCTACAAAAACAAAAATGTCCCCCAACAATTTCTGCTTAGAATTAACCCTGGTACAGCTCATGTAATAAAACAAGTGCCCGCAGTTTGGAAGGCTAACGCGTATGGATTTGCGTCATTTGATGCCTCATGACGTCCTGCTTCTATTTGTCAGGCCCACGTGAGTCTTGGGTTTAGGTAGGCAATAAAATAAGCTTTCTAACGAGGGTAAGCATTGTGAGTTTAGATAAACTAGAGCTATGCTATTAGCCCTGTGAATGAGCCCTGCTCCAACATTAGGAGTTGCCATGTTGCCTAAAATTCACCTTGGAATGCACTGAAATTATTTAAACATGAGATTTTTTTGTGTAACCTCAAAGCGGAATATACAATAACAAAACAGACAACAATTCTACACATGAAACAAACATTTATTCGAACATTTGGTTCAAATTAAGACCTGGCTTCAGTCTATACACAGAATGAGTTAGGATTCTTTGCCCCCCCCCCTAAATTCCCTTAGTGTAGTCTGTTGCAGTGTTTTATTTTGCTGAAACCAAGCCTTTGGTGCTGAGAGACAAATGAGACAGCACAAACAGGAAACCCTGCATCCTCCCTGGGGATGCTGCTCTTGAGTCAGAACCACAGTGAACCTGACGAAAATGATGTGAACACAATATTTGAAACCATCTGATCTAGGTTTGTTTTGTTTTTTTTAGATTAAAATGCATGACGACGGTTAAAAACTGATTTTTAAGAACTTGTAATATTGACTGACATTTCTTTTGCCGTCTGCATCATATTCTGGGACAGTTGGTGGTATTTTCAATGGCTCTGTCATAATTTGTGATTCATTCCAAGTTCACTTAAGCCAACTGTTCACAAAAATTCAGATGGCCACCATTCATTAGCGGTGGATCCCTCCCACCCATTCAACCAAACTTGGTAAAACCAGTGCAAACATATGATTCATATGTCAATGACTGGGATGAACTAGGACACACGAGCGTTTGAATGCATACAAATACCTTCAGGAAAGAACTGAGATGATGATAATCATGAAAATTTAATTAAATTAGCTATTTACTTATCAATAATTCTTTTTGTTACATGTGTGTTACAACAACGAGAGTGTGAGGTTTGTGTTCAATTAGGCATTCATTTTGAAGCCGACATTAAAGTTATCAGCCATTAGAATGTATTTACCCCTCACTGTTGAGGCACGCTGGCATAAATAACAATATGCTAATGTTAAAGGGCCCAGAAGTCTTAATTGGCTTCTCAAAAATACTACCACAAACAGGTTTATTATTTGTGTAGCTGAAAAAAAGTGTATTCTGTTGATTTAAAATATCCAGCAATTGTTCCACTTATGTTTAAGCCACAAAAAGTTAAAAAGTAAGTCTTAATCCTGATCTGACATCTTTTAGCATCTTGTTCAGTTTGTTCCTCTAATGTGATATGATGCTTTTAAGCTCTTGTTTTTTAAATCTGTGCAGCACCAGTACCTTTCATCCTGCCATGACAGATGCTCCAGTGATCGGCACGTGCTGTGAGCTCTAGGGTTAGGTAGGCAGGCCATCAGAACTGCGACCAACACATCATTGACAATTTATACTGTATGTAGGCAGGTGAGTGCCTGCTTTATCAAACAAATTACCATCAGAAATTGAAACAATAATTTAATAACAGTCTCCAGACTCTCCAAATTACTTTTATATCTTGTAACAACAGCACCATCCTTGTTTAAGACTGAGAGAGGGACAACTCGGACGCAGAGCTGTCTGCAGTAAAGAGACATCTTGTTCCAGAGTCCACACAGATACATTAAATAAAGGATGAAAGCAACAACCAAAAACAACAAACAGGCTTATGTTCAACACTGTATGTAGTACAGCTCCACTAGCACTTAATTCAAGCCATTCACACGATTATCTCGGTTAACATCAACTATTAAGAACAACGTTTCAAATCCATAAGCAGCAGCAGTTTTGATCAGAATCACCGTATAGCGTACACACTACAATGAACACCGCCATCACAGAGACGAAGATAAAGTCCATGCAGCTGTCCGACTAAGTTGTTGATCACAGCATTGTTAAACTCCTCTTTCTTAGCCTTCAGTTTGATGAGGCTCTCAAACTTTAATGAGCCCAAAATTTGACATTTTTCCTCAAAAGAAAGACATGAAAATTGTGTAATCCTCCCTCATGCTGTCATCCTGCTGGATAAGCCCGCCAGCTAGCTTGAGAGCGAAGTATCATGCTAATGCTCTGTGAACGTACGTAGCCCATTTGCATAGAAAGGTAACGTAATAAAGCAGCGTAGCGATCTGCCTTTTCACATAAATGATTTTTGTGGAGGAACTGTGCAAACACACATCATTGGGATAATATGAGAAGTAAAAGAGTAGGCTAGATTGAAATTTGAAAAAAAGGAAAATAACTACTATTGATATAGAAAAAATAAAAAACTAACTATTAAAATGGAATTATTTCATGTATTTCTTTCTGCCTTGGGTAGGCATTGGCTACCCTGCCTACCCTGACTGCACACCACTGATAAAATCTCTGTTAATCAACAATGCAGGCACAAATTGGAAAAATATATGACTGACCTTAGATGCAGCTTTCAAATCTTTAAATGAAAACTTCAAATTAGTATCTGGGTTTATATATTAAAAGAAAAACTCATATTTTAAATCTGTGCAACCAACAGTTGTAGTTTTTGTCATCAAACAGCTACAGAGATTTATGAAATAGTCCTTTTCTCCTTCAGTAAAATCTGATTGAGCACATTAAGTGATACTATCATTAATAAAATTTGAGATGTATGTGTCAATCTGTGTTGATAAATGGAGGTACAATCTAACCACCCTCCCGTATTCCACTAGGGTTTAAAGCTCAATTGTAATCTCTGCATAAATACTTTCCAGGTTTCCATCAGTTGAGTTTCCTTCTATGCAATAAGCAAACCAATTATTTTTATTCATCTTCTTAATTTAGACTTCAAGTGGTCTTTTCCTTTTTCCTGGAATCAAAAACCACAGCAGGGAGCTGAAGCCTGCAGACAGCAAGAGGCTGATGATGGAGAGAGAGACTGAACTGACATCCTTTGAGCTTCCCCCCATGGTGACTAATTAACCTTTCAGGTCCCCATCATCACTGCAGCGTTCAAGTGTGTGCATCTGCGCATGTGTCGGATCAAACTGACACTATACGTGTGCATCTGCAGGGGCCGGTGACATTTCCTCTGGACTTATGCTCAGCAGTTTCTCGACTGCTTTCCCTTCAGCAACTCTGTCTGCATTGTTTCTGCAGTCAAAAGTAGTCCTCATGAAACTCATTAGTAACCACAGCGGATCAGTCTCTTCACTTCAGAACCACTGAAGGCATAGCATATTAATGACTCATTAGCCATTAGCTGCTGGTTTTAAAATAACCTGATTTAATAGCCCACAGAGGACATTTCTCATTTCTAAACAACAGGAAGTACAACAGCACCTTTGGTGTAGTTTTTACTGTTAAACAATTAACAACCATGCCATTAATGCAATAAATGACTAAATTATGAGGCTCATTCATCCGCTAGCTACAACTCAACAGCCAGTACTTAGCACCTCCGTTAACACTCCTGAGATCTCGGTTGAGTGTTCAAGCAATGTTCAACACCACTTTGGACAAAACAATGTAGGTCATGGAGGGGTCTCCAACTCCAGTCCTGAGGCACTGTCCTGCAGGTTCTAGATGTTTCACTTCCATAACACACCTCACTCAAATGAATAATTCTGCACAAACCTGTTAATGACCCACTGACTCCAGTTGGGGATCCCTGGGTTAACAGGGGAACTTTGTTTTTTTTTCAGTCTGGACCTATTTTCTTGCAAGAAAATACATTCATTTACTCACCCAGACAGTTTTAGTGCAACTTGAATTCCTTCAGGAGATATTTAGATCCACTCGAGATCAGCGTATGTCCAATATAATGGAAGTGATGCGGGCATTATCTGCCACAAACTCCTTCATTTTACCAATGTTTTGTTTCAAAACATTAGTCACCCCCCATGAGCTTGAAGCGTTTTTTTCCATCTTGTTTAGTTGCAGGAGGTCATCTAACGCAAGTCAATAGGAATTGCATGATAACCTGTCATTAAAAAACAATCTTATAGGGAAACTGTATCTCCACACAGGCCACACACCTATCACAAAATTAAACAGTCTCTATCTGTATTCTGGAATCGTGTCTTTTGGTCAGCTAATAGCAAAGTCATCGAGCCATTAAACAAAGCATTCCAGGTCACATGACCCCATGATGACCCAAGTTAATGTCTGGTTTTTGAGAAGGACAGCCCCCTTGGAGCACCGACATGCGTCAAGTGTTGCATATTGACCCCAGAAATCATCTATTATTATTTACATTAGGCTAATGTTTTGGTGAAAAGTTACATGGTCTTACTTACCGAATGCATCTTCATCCATCCACTTATTTCAATACTGGGTTGAGGGGGGACTGAGCTGATCCCAACTGCTAGGGTGAGAGTCAGGGTACACCCTGGAGAGGCCAGCAGTTGTGATGAGCTATGACCCATGGCTGAAAATGCTGGTTGAAAGTGTAACTGTGACAGAAATCCTGCATCTTTTCCTCCTTTAGAGGTCTTTTTAGCTTGTTAAAGCAGACATTGAAGGGTGACCTGTGGTCTGATGTTAAAATACCATGTCATCAGTATTTCCTTCCTGCCACCTGTGGCAGCAGTTTAATTTGGTTGGGTTTACGGTTATGTACAAACAACTTAGTTAGCTGATTTGACAGGAAGATTTGCTGTTGGAAATTCAGTCCTTATAAAAGGCTACTTTTTGCATTTATTATGATGTCATGAGCACAATTCTCTCAAAGGATTCCTATCGTCCATCTTTCCTTTCGCTAACATTCTAAAGTTTTTTTGTCTTTGAGGTTGTTGATATGGGCTAAAAGTTCACATCATGTGGCAACAAGAAAATGTACAGTTGCAGTTATCTTTTAGTAAATCTGTAAACAGATGTCTCAAGGTTTAGATTTGGCTTGCTTTGTTGGATTTGGGCAAATACCACAATGATAAAAATGCTTGAAATATTACAGTTGAATGGTAACTGTGTTTTTTTTTTTTTTGTTGTTGTTGGTGGTTTTTTTGGTAAAACTCTGTGAATTTCTTGAATATCTAATTCTCCTTTTTAAATACATTCCCTTTTGATCAAACACTTTGCATTTCTTTTTACTTGAGAGATTTTTTTCCAGCAAAAAGCAAAGGTTCGGTATGATCACAGGACATAATGTCTATACTACTTTTCTGTCATTCTATTCATCAAACCATCCCTGCAGACATCTTCCTATCTTTACTGTTGTCCGTCTCTTTATACCCTCTGCATTTCCTCCAGCCACAATGATGAGTTTTATCTCACGTCCCTTGTAGAAATAAAGTAAGAGGGAACAACAAACAGAGCATGAGAGAGAAAGGAGGAAATGCCCCGTAGAGATCCGTCTGAGAGTCTTAGATCTGATGGTGAAAAAGAGCTGTTGTCACAGCAGAGGAGCCTCACAGGAAGTCTCCTCCAAGTGTGAAACTCTGGGAAAATAAAAATCACCTTTTATCTGTCAAAAAAGATTCAGTATGATCACCAAAAAGGGCACACTGGTGGATCCCGGAACTTATTGTTAACCTTGAAGTCTCTGAGTACGATAAAATTCAAAGTGTTTGAATTAATTTTGGCCTCATTGATTTGTCAAGAATTAAAGTGAAAAGTGCTGATTCATGTTTTTAGATATGCATTGTTTAACAAATATTAACACACTGCTAAGATACCATTAAGAACAACTATTACTGGTCAAGGATTTGGTTCATTTCATATGTTAAAACTTTTAATGTCCTCTAAATACATTGAAAAGTCATCTTTTCAATTTACTTAACATGTTATGAAGTCCCTAAAGTATGCAAAGTGTAGAAAAAATAAATAAAAAAAATAATTATTTCATTTGCTTTGTCCTGTTCAGGTTGCAGGTAGCTAAAGTCATTCTCATTCCAAACTATATGTACAAGATAGCGGCTTATTTACAGCACGCTTTAGAGAAACAAGAAGCCTCTTTAGCATGGGGGGTAGCCAACTTGGTATCATACACTGGCGAAAAAAAGGATTTAACTAACTAGAATTAGGCAAGAGCCTCCTATTGGATAATTACTGCATGGGTGATTATCTTTAAGCTGGCAACAAGTTATTTAACCACAACCACAATGAGTTGCTTCTCATCTCCTGAACAACCATGTGGAAAGACACATCCTGTGGTTGTGGAAAAGATGTTAGTCTATCTAAGGAGGGTCAAATCATTGGCATGCATCAAACAGAGAAAACATCTTAGGAGATGCAGAAATTACTAAAATTGGGTTCAGAACTGTCCAACGCATTACTAAATTAAAACCTGGAAGGATACTGGGGACCCATCGGCTTCCAAGAAGAGATGTGGCTGGAAAAGCAGATGAAGTGATGCAGCATCATGCCTAGTGCCTATTCTACAAGCCTGTGGGGGCAGTATTATGATCTGGGGTTGCTGCAGTTGCTCAGGTCTAGGTATGTGCTCAAAGAATGAGGTCAGCTGACTACCTGAATATACTGAATGACCAGGTTATTCCATCAATGGATTTTTCTTCCCTGATGGCACAGCCATATTCCAAGATGTTAATGCCAGGACTCATCGGGCTCAGATTGTCAAAGACTGGTTAAGGGAGCATGACACATCATTTTTACACATGGATTGGCCACCACAGAGTCCAGACCTGAACCCCATTCAGAATCTTTGGGATGTGCTGGAAAAGGCTGTTTATTGAGTTTATTGTCAACTCAACTTTGACAATAAAGTTGAGTTGACTTGAGTTGAGTCACACTCTACCATCATCAATGCAAGATCCACCTGCTGACTTCTTTGTGACAGCTGCAGAATTTACAATATACTCATAGTCATTGTCACACATGGTCTTATAAACAGGTACAGTCTTACAACAGATGTTTACTTGCCAGCTCACAGAGTCAACAGTTTCCAGAGAAAATTACAATTTTATACCCAAGATTACAAGTAGAGTTAAAGATCACCTAAACTCTGTTACACCAGTTAATTTTTGTCAATAGTGCATCAATTTTGACCCATGATTCCATCTCTAAACAAAAACAAAACACAATGATAAAGGCAAAGCAGTCCTGGTTTCAACAGACAGAAAAGGGTGGAGTCCTCCTTTCTTTAGGTAGCCCTTCGAAGTGCCATTTAGTCTTTGTGTTTTATCTGTAGTTTCCTTTGGGTTCTGTTGTACTTTTTGTTTCCCTTTTTGTGGTTGTTCCCATCTGTGTCTTGTTACCCTCTCTGACTCTGTATGATTCTGTCTTTTTCCCCTGAATGTTTCGCCAGCCCAATTCCTCAGCCTGTTTTCCATACCTGTTTTTTGATTGCTTCCCACAAGTATTTCAATACTGTTTTCAACATTTCTAGCCCTGTTTTTGGATATAAGACGATTCCATGTTCGACTTTCCTGCTTGGACTCCACAAACGCCTTCTGTTTGTTTGCATTCCCTGCTGGCTTTTGTTCGGTCCCTGTGAGGGTTTTTACTAAAGATACATTTATTTATTCAACCAACCTGTGCCAGGAGGCTGTCTGGAGACTCCCTTAAATAACTGAACCAGAACAGAAACATAGACTTTTTTAAACACAGTGTTTTTGTAACTGTACTCCACCAAACTTTTAAAGTTCTAGAAATATTCCATGTTTACTAACTCTTGTCTCAAAGTGAAGCTCTACTTTTTATTTCCCAGCATTCTTCAGGCACCACACAGTGTGGACAGCTTAAATCAGAGAGAATTTGGTTTAGAAACAGTCTAAAAATCAAAACAGAATGAAATATTAATTGTAAAACATTTTGTTGTTTCTGGTCAGATATGAAAACCCCCCAATATCTTGTGTGATATCAAACGGCCGCTGTATCACAATAACAAGGAAAACTGAATCCATATGAAACTGACTTCTTTTCAAATTACACAAGGATGATAAAAAGGACCTGAAGACACAAACTTGACATTATGCAGTGGCAAATTCTCAATATGTCAGGAAATAACAGCAGAACAATACAGACCTGTCTGACTTTAATGCTTATTCTTATTGTCTCTTTCTGCCTCCGAACCAAATATCATCCAACACACAAACACACACTGCCACACAAATGCATTTAGATGCACACACGACACACAATCTCATATGTGCACAGCGGGTGCTTTACAAGAGAGAGTGGGAAAGCTCCATTACTCTTCCTCCTCTCACAATTTCTCAGGGGGTCTTAAAAAGTAATGTGTTTTCAAATGCAGGGCTCTGGCTTGTCGAGGGGCCTGGCTGGCTGTGATATATGAGCTAAGAAACAAGCGAAAGGGCAACCATAGAAAGCTGGAACTGAACATAGTGTAGTGCCCAGCTAGTTAAATGTGCTATGCAAGTATTACAGGAGGAAATACGAACAGAGAATAGAAGGTGACATGAGCAGAAGAAGTTTTTACTCAAGGTTTTTTTTTTTTTTGGTAGACCTCATCATTAAGGTGCAGCTTCATTATACTCAGCAGAAACCTTCTTTTGAACAGACAAGCTGAAGCACACTAGCTATCTATAACCTAATTTAATCTCAAGTGGAGTTCTTTTTTTTTTTTTTTTTACGCTGTTGTACTTTTGAATATATTCTTTTTTCCCCTCTACTACTTTCCTAGAAGAGCAAAGTGATGCTGACTATGGTTTATGTCAGTGTTGCAATTAACGAACTTCCGTTTTGACTGAAGTACACATGCATTGACTCAGTCATTGCAAGAAACAAGTAACAGGCTCAACATGGACACGACACTGTTCCCTCTCCATTCATTTACTATGGAACGTACACAATGAGGTAAAAACAAAGACTGTAAAAAAAATGTATGTCCAGTCACATCTGAAAAGATAAAAATAAAGCCAGTTGGGCGTGTCCCACTGCCGCCATCTTGCCTTGTCACTTGTGTCATCACTCCTGGAAAATACTAAAATGGGAAAGCACGGCCTTGGGGCAAATTATTGACAGCCAACGTACTCTGGGGTAAATGCTAACCGTGCTAACTCAAAACTAAGAGGAGCTAACAATGATTAGGAACACATGTTTTTTGCTGTGTCTGTCTTTCCCATAAACGTTATGATAATTCATGCTGTGATGTTAAGTCGCTGTCAGGCTGTTGTTGCAATATATTTGCAGTAAAGTCCATCCTCTCTTTAACTGCAAATGTGTTTTCAAACATGGCACTTCCTCATGAACTTATTGCGTACCGGTCACATTCAGATATCGGGAAATGTCGTGGATAGGATGATTGTCACACCTACAGCAGCAGCCATCCTTTCATCCTTGTCCAGAACATTTTCCTGTGCATTCAGCCAAAATGACATGCCACAACATTTGTACTCTAATGACAAGGAGGCTAGCCTGTGCATGTCCGCTACAGCTCCCAGGGTAAAACCCGAAAAAATGATGACATACCAGCGCGTCTCAGAGAGGAGGAAAGCATTCAGACCTCACTTTCCCGTTGGCTGGAACAACTTATTTTCAGTTGCATCGCTGGAAACTCCAACATGCTGAAAATCAGCTGTTCAAAGTTAAATCAAAGGGAAGGAGGTCTGGACGCTTTCACTGCTCCGCAGGGATCCGCCACTATTGGTCTTATTTGTTAAGGCTGGATCAAAGAATAATATATATTTTTTTATTATTATTGGTTTAGTTCTTCACACATGCGGTGCGCACACACGCGGTATCCTGTTGGTCGTTTTGTGGCTTTCACGGGGAGTCCCTACCGACACTGGTCCTCCTCTCTGCTCGGAAGATTGGGTGAGCTGTGTGAGGGACCGGCCGGGACTCCACACTGCAAGCGGGGGCTGGTCAGGACAGGACCGCCACTGATTAACCATCACAAGTCAGAGCAAATAAAAACGCCTAAACCAGCAGCGGAGCAGCGGGGGTTTCACCACCGTTCCGTGACGTATCCACCTCTCGGCTGTCCACGCGCTCGGTCCAGCTTGACGTACGCGCGTCTGGCCTGCCGAACACGAACAGGATCCCCCTCCTGTCTTTCTACTGGTCTCAGTGCCTGAAGACCTGCCATCGCTCCTCAACCACACACTCCTGAGCTGGATGCGCGCGAGTGACTCATCCCGGTTGAAGGTTTAGGTAACGATGGAAAACTGCCAAGTTTCATTTGACACTCACGAAAAAAACGTGACACTTTACCTGGTGCCTTTAAGACAGACGTGTTGTCTGGTTAGCGACTGAATGCTACAATAGCCTGTAGCCCGATGGGAAAAAGTCATATAGTTTTCTGTGATCTGAGTTTTAAAGCGTCTGAACTGGGCTTGGAGGGTGTCGCGATCCTGCCTTCTCCCACCGCGAGACAGGATCGAGGCTCTGAGTGTCGCGATTTCGATTTCGATACGGGTATCGTTACAGCCCTATCATTGAATATGAACACACAAAAAAGGAAACACTTACAGCAAAAAAAAAGGCCACAATACTGCCTGTTAAGCATGGGACACAATTTGTTCACTACCACGACAGATCATATGTACACAGCGGCATTAATAAGCTTGTTTTTATTCCATTAAAAGTTAAAAAGCACTTCCTGTTCTGAAAGTATACTTTTAGTAAGGAAAAATGTATGTTTTTCTTCTTCGGCTGCCCACTCTCAGACCCATATTTTATCTGCAGCCAGACAGACTTCTTTTTATAATCAACCTTGCACCACCCTTGAGGGTAATTTTCATGCAGTCAACTGCTATTTATGAGCTATTTATTGCCTATTTATTTATTTTTTTCTCTCATTTATTTATTTAGCCATAAGAGCACGTTGCCTTGTTTTCCTCATAGTGTCTACTGTAACACTACTGTTGTGTGGAGGCTGTTTCTAACATTTGTGTATTCTCTGCATGTTTTTGTGATTCATTGTTACAACCGTCAGTTTTGTATCTCTTGTGTGTGACATGTCCATTGTTTTGCATCACAGTGATGAGCTGCAGATGTTGGTACGGGATGACTTGCTTGTTCAGCAGTGCTAAACACAGAAAATGGGTTACAGCATTTCAAGTGGCCCGGTCCAAATATCAAGACGGCCAAGAAAACCAATTAGAAATCTAATTAAGCCTACGATCAACGAAAATCATGCTCCTTTATCTTTTGTCCTTGTGTTGTGGGCAAATTGTGAATAAACACAATGGCAGCGTAACTTCAGTTATACCCTCAATATTCCGGTAGATTTATCACATGTGTTGTCATCACAGTGCTGGATTTGCACCAGTTTTCATATCTAAAATCTAATTAATTCTCTTTCAATCTTTTGAAAAATAAAACTTATCCAATTAACCATGGGCCGACCACTCTTGAGACCAAAAATAGAAAGTTTTTAATCTTTCAGTGCACTTTCAATTACAATGTCACATTTAGCTTCTACTTGCCATTGCAGGGTAAAATGACATAATAATGACATGCAAGTTCACATTAATACAGACGCATAAACGACACCTTAAATCCTGGAATAATTAGCTGAACAGTGTGCGCAGTCCTCACGGTTAAAATGTGTGTGGGCATGATAGAAGGCTTCCTTTTACAGAAAGGTAAGCTCTAATTAGTGCTGGTTATGTTTGCTCTACATGTGAGAAACCTCTCTCCCTCCTCTGTTCTCCAAGGCGAAAGCTCGCTGTCCCGCACTACCCAACTCAAAGCTTTGAAGTCTGGTTTCAGATCAAAGCACAAAATATATCCTAAAACCTATCATGTGTCATGATTGACCCTGCATTATAAGCAGTTTCATTTCTCATCAGGTTTCATCAAAACTATGTTAAAAGAATCACAAGAAGTGCAATAAAAGCATTTTCATTTGATGTTATTATAACGCTTCCATTAAGTCTTCAAAAGCCGAACCGCCTCTGTAGAATGAATGTTTGGTTTTCAAGCATATCAAGCAAAATGGAAGCGTACAGGTGTTTGGATCCAGTTACTCTGAAGCCTTGTTTTTGTTTTCATGAGTGGCACCTTCGTTTATGTGGAGATGGTTGAGTCTTGTTGGCCTGTTTGATATGTGTACTCATCTAATCTGATACCCGACCATCCTTTCTCATCATCCGCTACTGGAATAATAAAAATTAATGTTTTATGGGCTATTACTGGGTTATGACATGATGAATGAGAAAGAGAAGTATAGAGGAATAGAAAGCTAGGTCAAGTGGAGAAGCAGGTTCTCATATGAACCTGAAGTTTGCTTTTTCAGCCAATATGCATCAACACATTATTAAGACTGTGGAAGTCTAATATGTAGATTTTGTCACTCTCTCTCTCTCTCTCTCTCTATATATATATATATATATATATATATATATATATATGTATATATACCCTCCAATTAAAAAAGGGAAAAAAAAGCAGCTGTCAGTGAAATCAGTTGAAATTGGCAGAAGTATTAAGTCAAATTTCTATGAAAGTCATGGCATTGATTTTAAATTGGGGTTCAACAAAGATATATAAAACACACACACACACAAATGAAGCAAGCATGATGGGGCTCCGAAACTAAAATAAAAACAGGTGTTTTCTCTAAAGTTCAACAATACTTCTGCACCTGTTGACAGGTACTTTGGTCCACTGTTCATGGGAATGGTGCTCTAATGTGTCTGGGACAGTTTTGTTGGTTTGTTTTTTTTGCTTATTATTATTTTCAACCAAAATTCAAAACAACAATTTATTTTACTAAATTAAAATTTTGTACATTTAATGTTAGTTTATTTAGTTTCCTGCCATTTAAATTACGACCATGAATTTAGCCTTTTTCTAAT
Organism: Atherinomorus stipes; assembly: GCA_023101725.1. Lineage (NCBI taxonomy): Eukaryota > Metazoa > Chordata > Actinopteri > Atheriniformes > Atherinidae > Atherinomorus > Atherinomorus stipes. The sequence continues at coordinate 92,364 of JALJCO010000842.1, forward strand.
TGAAGGGTATGACTAATTTTGAGGTCTGATGGATATTAATATGTACATATATATATATATATATATATATATATATATATATATATATATATATATATATATATATGTATGTATATATATATATATACAGTGTATATATATACAATATATATACATATATATATATATATATATATATATATATATATATATATATATATATATATATATATATATATATATATATATATATATATATATATATATATATGTATATATATACCAACTGTACTGTTTAAAACCTTTATAACACAATCCAGTTTAAGATGAAGTGGTTAGTTGAAATTGTATTTATTTGATATCTAGGTCACTTAAAAGGGGCTTGAATAATTTTTTGGGTTTTTTTTTTTTTTAGTGAAGGTGTCTGATTGGCTGTCTCAGCAGCACCTTGTGAAACTTGAAGTTCCAGCAGTACGTTGAGATTTCTAAGAGCATGTGTGTTTTTGTACAATATCTCCACTGCTTTGCATCTTAGGGCTCTCTGCTCCAGCTACAGCAGTGCCTTACACCTCTCCTGTGGGTGGTCTCAGAAGCATTCCTGCACCTTTTCTGAGGTGGTGGACTCCTGCCTTTGTAGCGCTGATGTTTATGACGTTGTGCTGTCAGATTGGAGCTTCTGTGCTTTACATGAGGTTAATCTTGTGATATCCTGGGTTAATGTGTTGATACTGTCACTTCCTGTCTGTCTATTGATGATTACTGTGGACTCATGAATCTTCATCCAACATTTATCTGCAGTGAGATGGTTGAGATTTTACATTTTTATATTTTCTCATTGTAAATCACCCCCATCATTATGTAGATAGAGAGACAGACAATAAACACAAAAGTGCCCAGACAGGGTACAGGAATAAAATGACCTCAGTTCTTGTATTTAAAAAGACTGTATGAATGGTTTTTCCTTGGCACCTTTCCTTTTATTGCATCTAATCTATAACTTGTCAAGATTCAGGTACACTCACAGGCATTAGAAACACAGCTTGAAGTCTGTATATCTCACCAAGCAAGGATAATGAAATGAAAAATACTTTTTTTATACATCCCAGGAGGAAAATTCAATAACAACAAAAACAAAATAAATAAATAAATAAGAATAAAATTTTATTAAAAAAATAAAATAAGATAAAAATAAAATACAATAACAATCATTTTAATATTTTTAAAAATAAAATAAATAAACAAAACAGATTGGGTGTATGGTTGTCTGATTCACTGGATGATGGACAGAAACAGCATCACACCGTCTCACAGGCAGAGATGAGGTCTTGCTGACTGTGTGGTCGCTGGATTGAAATGCTGATTGGCTGTGTACTTATCAGGACAGAAGATGGAACTCTGCAGTCTACCAGATCAGTTTTTATTTATACTACATGTGATGTCTATTTGGTTAGAAAATTTATTTATTAGCATATATTTCTAGGACATTTTTCTTTTCTTGAAAAAAATCATAATGAACCCAAATGCGTATGATTGTCTTTGAACAAAGTTCTTAATTAATTTCCTATATTCATTGTATTTTCAGCAATAAACTCAAACAAATATTCCTTTGTCAACTTTCTGCCCATCCAAAGAGAAACGTTCTTGTGGACAGACTGATGTAGATATCAGGTAACTTATACTGTAGAGACAAACACAGTGACTGCTCTGATTATTTGTCTGACTCTGTGCTTCAGGACTTTATGAATTATATCAGCTGAGAGAGAAATTTACTATCATCAGCTTTGGATCAAGTCTCCTAAAAACTTCTCTGAACATGCTTTTCATTGATCAGAGACCTGGAGCTCTGCAGAACAGGGAGCTTCTCAGAAGCAGGATATGTGTCTTTGTTTTCTAGATTGTGGCAAAGCTGATGAGGTTGTTGAGGTTGCTGTTCATGCCGTGATGTGGTCTTCTAGCACTGACCTGCACTTGTTCTGACAGTTGTTGATGTCTTTTTGAGGTGAGCTTGTCAGATGGTGAAGTCTGGTGAAAACATGGGGATTTAAAGGCATTTTATAATATTAGACCAGAAAATGCTGTCATCATCATAGCAGTAGAATTTTGGTCTGACTTAGGGCTGGTATATATATATATATATATATATATATATATGTATATATATATATATAAACAGTATATTCATATATTTTTAAATGAGCTATGGAATTGTACCATATTGTATTGATATACATATCTATTTTGAACTGTGCTGTGATCCTTGCTCCAGGCAAGCTGCTCTCAAAAATGCAGTGCAAAACGAAGCACACTGCACTAAACGGACACTATCTTGCTGACATAGTGGAAAAGCCGGGACTTTCTAACTGCTCTCAAAGCTAAATAATGATTGAGAACGAAGCGGTGGCGACCCCTGCCGCAGCGGAGGCTGTATTATACTGATATACTCACACTCACATAAACTTAAAAAAACAAAAACAGGGCAGTGTGTAGCTCAGTTGGTTGAGCAGCCACCCCATGAACAGAGGCTACAGCTCCTCAGCGCAGTCGGCCCCAGTTCGATTCCCGGTCCAGGTCCCTTTGCTGCATGTCACTCCCCACTCTCTCTCCCCCTTTCCTGTCATTGTACACTGTCACATAAAGGCCACTAGAGCCCAAAAAATCCTTTAAAAAAAACCGAACGATTAGCACAGTAACCGTGTCCACATGCAAACATAAGGCATGTTGTCATTTTTTATGGCTTCACTTTTATTAACTGCTCGACCCTGCATATACTGAACACCAAACGCAATTTGGGCGTCAAAATCGCGCCTGATGCCCAAAGCTGGACGTTTGGTCACTAAAAAGTCAGACGCTTGATTTCCAGCATCTTGATGCCCCTGACGTGCGGCGAGGGATGTCCAGCCAAGGCGCACTCGTCGTGCCTCAGGAAGAGCTCCTCATTTTTCTTTTTCCTTTCATCTGTCTGCACCATGATAGATGCAGGAGAGAGAGAGCGGCTCGGCTTTATGCGGTAAATAAAGCAGGAAACGTCGTCGTCGGCAACCTCTGCTCTGAGTCTAGTTCACCGGATGATTCCAGGTGTTCTGAGTGTGATGAGTTTCATCATTTACTCCAGGAGTTGTGCGCTGGGGAGGGGCGCTTTTAGCCGTCTGATCTGACCCCGTTTAACAACCCGCGGTCCCGATGCGGGGCAGCGTTATCAGCCCAGTACATCCCATCAGGACAGCAGGTCATCAAACTGCCGTTCAGACACCAGGACCAGACACAGATCACAGGTTTTCCTCCTCTGTCTTCAGAGAGAGAGGAGATTGCCCTGGTTCTTCTGGGTGTTTCCCATCCTGTCATAAAAAGTGTGCGTGTGTCATGACATTGAGTCGCTCTGATTGGTTGACGCCCCGCGTCAAGACGCCAAAGTTCAGATTTTCCAACTTCGGTGTCTGCCGCCCGTGACGTGCGTAAAGCGCTTTAAACGCTCAAAATCTCAAAACTCGCCACGCGAAATACATGTTAACGCGTCTAGACATGGCGCGCGCAACGCGCCGCAGGGTTTTCGATGCCTCCCCGACGCGCATCGGCCATTGACTTTGCATGTAAACCTGACGCCCTTGATGCCCAAATCGCGTTTGGTGTGTACGCAGGGTCACAGGCTTAGGTAACATGGCTGCTTGGTTAGGTTCATGTAAAGATTTTAATACATTAGCTCTGGGTTGTTAAAGCTGTGAGCTATAACCAAATGGCATCCAGTTTATCTCTCTCCATGATGTTATCATCAGATGCCTTTGTGGCTGTTGGTGTATGCATTTTGAATACAAACTTGCAGGTGTATAACTAAATGTGATAAAGAAAAGCTAATGAAAGGGTAATAACACAAAATCAAGCCACCATGCAACCGGGCTGTTTCCTCATTCCCTGCACCACAGAAGACCTGCATGTAAAGGTGATTCCAGCTCTCCTGGAGCCAGCATATGTAATGAATGGCTGTCTAACTTGATCCACACTGCTGCAGAAAGCTGCTTTGCATGCAACTGGTCATCCCTCGGTCTTGTGCGGAGGTCATAATGAAGCAATATTTGTGACAGATTTTGTATGTGTCGGAGCAATGAATCGTCTGAATTCCTCACACACCTCTCCGAAACACCCTGGTGGCTATTCCTGATTTACAATTCCGCCTAGCTGAGCGAGGATAGCCTCAGCTCATCTCTTGCCCTCACAACTGCCAAGATAATCACACACCCCTTTAATATTTCATAATGAGAGGTGGTTCTTTCATTTCAATATTCCAGCCCAAATGGCATTTTAAAGCCATCTTTGTTGGGGCAGAATGTAAAAAGAATGTCTTCAAATATTTATTTCCAAAGGTTTTCGCTCTGCCTGACTTTTCTTTTTTCCCTCTTCTCCTCTGTCTCTTGTTTCTGCTCCACTGGGCCTTGCCTGGACGGTGTCGCTCTCTCCAAACACTGTATTTCTTCTTGCAATCCAAAAGGTAAGTTTGTTTGAACATATATTTATAGATTCATGTGATGGACTCAGCTCACACAGTCAGTGTGTGCTGTGGACTTCTCATCACCTGTCAGACGGATAGGTCATGAATATCTTGTACATCCTGCTGAGAGAAAGTGTGATCACCGATGCACAGCAGAAAATCATGGTGATACAGTGTTTATCCTCACAGTTTTGTCAAAGTTGCTTCATGGATACTGAGTATTTATGACCTCACTTGGATGAAAAGCATCTCAGCTCTAAGGAGACAGATCTTAAGAGAGTTTCCACAAATACGTGGTAATAGACCCTAACACGTAATCCTACACTCGGAGCTTTAATGTTACTCTTGCTTTGAAAACTCAAGCATAGTTATTTTGCAGAGATTTCTGTTTGGAGAATAGACTGCATTTGATTAGGTGGAGCTCAAAAAGTGCTATCTTAAATGACAGGGGTTACTTCAGGGTTGTCTGAAGATGAAAAAAATGTGCGACTAATGAGAAATTACGGGCATACGTGTCATAGAGAGCTGCCATCTCATCAGGTGCGTGCTGTTATATTGCATCCGAGGTGAAATGGAGACTTTTCTAAAGAAAAGAAGGTACGAGGGGGGAAAAAAAAGCTTAAATTATTCCTTCGTTCTTTTCATTTTCTGCCTGTAAATTACTAGAAAAATGGCTTCAGCCAAATGTAGTGTGTTATCTTCACTGGATTCCCTCAAAGGATTCAGGGTTGTTCTTTAAGAGATGCAAATCTGTCCGTGATTCGCAGTCTGCTAATGCACCTTCTGAATATCAGCAGTTCACATTTTCTCTTCTACTGAAATGCATCAAAGGTAATATCTGTCAGAGGGAGAGTTATAATTTCCAAAACCATGAGAACTGTGAAAGATAATCATGATGAAGGATCAAAACATAATACAGAAGAGAGAATTGTCAGCCTTGAGTCACGGCAGAGGAAGAGCAGAGAAAAACGATGGAAGGATTGATCACGACTGCTGCTGCCGAAGACTTTTACACGTGATTATTGTCTCATCTTAATTATTATCACTCGTGTTGTCCACAATTTGCCAAACTATATTTCCACAGCCACTTTCAGAGGTGAAACATGGTCCGAATGCAACACATGAATCAGAGAAAAACCCTTCGTTTGCATTTCTGTACAATAGTCTTAGGCGGCCATGAACGTAGCGATAGCATCCTCACAAAGCAGTGTCAGAACTGCTGATCTTCATAAAGAATTGCGGAAAGAAGAAAGCAGTGCTGCCTCCTTGTAACTAAAGCTGACATTTTCAGTTAGCTGGAGGTTGTTGTTGTTCCTGTTTTTAAATGTGATTTTGAAAACAGAAACATGCAGGAATTGTAAGGCTGAGTGTGCAGTTTCTGTGTCTGTAAACCATGACTTGCATCTGGTCCTCCAAAAAGATCCTTTTGGGTCAACTTTTTATCCATAGGCATGCACTGTGCATGGAGAAGGAGTGTGTGGCAGGTACGTAAAGTGGGCCCGGGCAGGATTTGATCTCCAGACTCCCGGGTGAGAGTCACACGTGCTAACTGGTCAGCCAAAGAGATATCAAGTAGCCAAGGTGCATTATCAATCAGAGACATATTGACAGGACCCCACACTGTCACATCCCTCTACAAGCACATCCTCGTGCTCTGCACAAGCTGCCACAAATTAGGAATCCATGGTCGCACTTATGCTACATGGATCCTGCCGACAACGCCTCCTTGTGCACCTGCAACATGTGGATAACTGTGTGTTACCAACCTGGTCCCCTAGCTGTGATACAAGATGGGGTGAAGAAGTCTGTACTTCCAATCAATCTTACAAACTATGTAAATGGATTTAGGCGTAGATTGTATGAGGCTGGAAGGATGGCGAAAGAAAACCTTGTAAAATCTCAGGAAAAGATGAAGAGGTGGTTTGACCAAAAAGCAGAAAAGCGAGTGTTCAGTTCGGGTGACCACGTGCTGGCGCTGCTTCCAGTAGTACACTCCCCTTTTCAGGCCCGTTTCTCTGGTCCGTATTCAGTGATACGGCAGGTTTCCGAGCAAAATTATTTGGTCGCTACTCCTGATCGACGCAGAAAAGTCCAACGCTTCCATATAAACCTTCTGAAACCTTATGTTCAACCACTAAGTTCTGGTGAGGTTAGACCGGTGGTTGTAGCAGCTCATGATGGGAGTGTCTCACCTGTTACCTCCACAGAATGTGATAATGCATGCACGCCAGATGATGGCATTTTGCAAGCCCGCCTTAAGAATTCTCCAGTCTCTACGGAGGCGTGGGCTCCGTAAAGGGATCGGAGAAAGTTATGGCTGATGCATTATCCAGGGCTTTGCCCCGGTAAAATATATTGCGTATGTTCCTGTTAATAATGTTCTTTCCCCTTACATTTTTACAGTGCTCTAGGTACCATGGCTGCTGGGGATTAAAAAGTTGTAGCAGGGTTCTGCTACAAGGGTCAGTTCTGACCCTTTCTTTTTGGGGGGAGGTGTGATGGCCCATGGATGGTCCACCATGTTTTTTCTTGCTTTGCTCTGATTGACTGATTAGTGGTGAATGGCTGCACCTGTAAGGGGAGTGGCCAAACTTATAAAAACCTGCTCAGGCAGATCTGTGGGTGACTCTCCCTGCCTCTGCTTGGTAAGCCATTCAGCACCACACAGTTATGCCCTCTTTTTAGGTTGTTTTTGCATCTTAATTCAACATTGCACACACATTTACCATACACCCATTCACAGCACTTCACTACAGATGTACAAGTCCATACCCCATTTTAGTTTATTTTGTTATGTTTTGACTATATTTTGGAATAAATACTAACTGGGAAACTTAAGTGCATGGTGTGGACTCCTCTCTTTATTCTCTGGTTTCAAAGATGCTATCATAGCTTAGCTTTAACAAGACTTACCAGAAAACAGTAGGATCCTAAAGATCCCAGACGAGCCCCCATTTGTTACCAACCTGGCTCAAAGCGGTAACAAAGAGAGGAGTCCACACCATGCACTTAAGTTTCCCAGTTAGTATTTATTCCAAAATATAGTCAAAACATAACAAAATAAACTAAAATGGGGTATGGACTTGTACATCTGTAGTGAAGTGCTGTGAATGGGTGTATGGTAAATGTGTGTGCAATGTTGAATTAAGATGCAAAAACAACCTAAAAAGAGGGCATAACTGTGTGGTGCTGAATGGCTTACCAAGCAGAGGCAGGAGAGTCACCCACAGATCTGCCTGAGCAGGTTTTTATAAGTTTGGCCACTCCCCTTACAGGTGCAGCCATTCACCACTAATCAGTCAATCAGAGCAAAGCAAGAAAAACATGGTGGACCATCCATGGGCCATCACACTGTGGTTCTGCTCAAAAACCAGCATGCAGGTTGTTGCTCTCCTCACTGATGTGTTTTCAAATGGAAATTGATTAAATTGTCTGCATAGGCGGCACATTTTGTTGACAAATATTTGGGTTGTTGTCCAGGAACCTGATGTATTGTGTTTGAACAAAACTGGAATCCTTAAATCACCTTGAAAGGGAGCACAATGCAAAAACTTAATTTGTACCATTGTACCTTTGTAACTGATTCTGCTAGTTTGTCTGATGGTACCACAGTAAACAGAGGCTGTGTCCGAATGTCCTCCCTACTCCCTAACCCCTCACTCACTACATAGGGCTGCACTACATAGCAGACTATCAAGTGCCCTCATTCTGTCTGTAATTCAGACATGAAGCTGATTACTTTTTCCTCGCTGCAAATCACGTGATTACCAGCTGTCACCGTGGCAACCACGGCGGCATCCACAACTCGCAAAAAGATTTAATTCCAAATCAAATCTGTAATTTTAAATGAAGGTATTTTTTTTACTTATATTGTGTTTAATCTCTTTTCTGTCGTTTTTTCTCTTCTTTTTTTTTCTGCCGCTCGATGTGTTCAACACCTTGCGCCATTCAGCTCTCCTAATCGCAATGCATTGTGGTCTATTTTGTCCCGTCTAGGGACCATCAAAGCTCACTAGTTTTCAAGATGCATTGTGAGTAACTTTGAGTGCAGTAGTTTTTTTCTTTCTGGACATTCGGACAAGACTACAAAATGGCGTGATCCCTATATAGGGCCCTATGTAGAGAATAGGGTGTACATTCGGACACAGCCAGAGCTTGCTTTTACAGGTGGCCAGTTCCTGCCGGTCTAGAAATCAGTCTGGCCGGATAAAAGCTTTAATCTTCCCGTTTTAGTCTCCCTTTTCACCCCTGAGCAATTCTATTCCACCATCTATTCAAACACCCCAGTCATGCAGCAAAGATCAACATTATTACTCTGTTGTTGTTTTGTTACATGAAAAACGACTTCATATTGTATGAAGCTAATCCCTTATTGGTCTAATCTGCCTAATCCTTACAACTCAGGTGATGTGTGTAAAACACAAACAGGGTGGGTGGTTCCGTTGATGGGGTCCCTCAGTTCCTGAGGCTATTGGATCAAGTGATTTGCCATCTGAAACCAGGATCAATCATGTGTGACAGCTACAGCAAGCTGAGAAAGTTTGAAGGGAACCAGGCTTGTCTAGAATGATGCTCTCTGACATCTTTATTTCTCACGTATAAGCGGGATCTTAACTGTAAATATACCTAAAACGTGCTGTCACACATGAGAGCATGAGGATTGAAGACAATCTCTGACATTTTATCAGAAAGCGAAGACATCAAGCCATCAACCACGGAAAGGATCAGGGTTTTTGTCAGGATGAAGAACGATGCCTCGCCCTGATTTTAGTTGTAAAATAAACCAATGTCAGGATCCAAAGGAAAACAAAAAAAAGAAGAAAGCTAAACGATGACAAGACAAAAAAGAATTTTAAAGGCAAACAGACATGTCGAGAGAAGATTTCTGAAACTTATGTGAGAACAGAAAAGTCTTAAATTATTCACAGGATGAGCAGCAGAAGACTTCACGATGAAAATTCAGAATGGATTTCTTTCAAGTTTTAAATGTCGTGGAAGCCACAGTTTGACTGAACAGATGTAGGACAGAGCACTCAACTGCAATTTGGATTGATATGAAGTACAACTTGACTTTTTGTCGAGTCAGGATGAGTAACACTCAACATGAGCGTCTGTAAGTGAATCAAACTGCATTGTTTTAGTGTAACAATACCTACAAACCACACATTACTGCACAAGATGTTCTATCCTTTCTTGTTTAATGTGTTTTGTTTTCCAGCAACATTCATTTCGACTTAATCTTTTATTTTAATTTTATTATCCAGCACTTTGGTCAACCTCGTTCTTGTTTTTAGAGCTTTATGAATAAAAATCAAATCAAAATCATCAAATCAAAGTTTATTTTCAGAGCACTTTTAAACATCGTTCCAGTTGACCAAAGTACTTTACATGATGGAAACACATAAAAACCAAAACCACTGGAACAGAGGAAGTTAAAAAAAAAGGAGTATAAGATCAAGACACACTGAAACTATGAAGCAACAATGAAAATGATAAATTGTAAAAACACATTAAAACAGAGTATGAAAGTAAAAAAAAATCAAAGGCAATGTTTAAATATGTGGGTCTTGAGTTTTGCTTTGATCAGAGGCAACAGGTTAGCGAGCATAGCTCTTGGAGGGAATATTACACAATGTTGGACCTGCCCCCCACCCATTAAAGATAGTATGGTGAATTTTTTTTATAGTGTCATTGCTTAATAGTCATTTAGTTTCATTCATGATGGACTCATGTAAATCCTGAGTTTTAGTCAAGTTTTAGTCCACAAAATGAAATATCGTTCCCAACTACAAACACGGTAGATCTGACTATAATATGGGTTAAACTTGGAGTAACCTGCACCGTCTTTCTGGGAGCAGATAAAAATATCTGTCTCAATCTATTCTAAACAGAGATTAAGTCTGATTGGATGTCTCCCCAACTCATCCTGCCTTTTTGTACTACCCTCCTTACTCTCTGTGACTGGTTTAGTCCGACTCTAACTGATCACGCATTTTTAAACCCAATAAGCTTCAGCCAGTCAGAGGCACAGGTTGACGTGCCGGCTGAAGGGCGGGTCATGCCTTAATCATCCTAAAAGCAATTGACTTGGAGTATAATACTGAAGATGATCAACATAAAGGGATTAAGAGGTAGATGAAGTCAATGCTGACGGAAAAAAACAATACTGTAAACCATTTACTACACCACTGAATATGTTTACTTCCGTTCTTGAACAAGTCAAGTTTATTTGTACAGCACATTTCCTGTACGCAACAGTTCAAAGTGCTTTACATAAAACATTAAAAGCATTACAGCGGGGTGCAAGAGTGACATATCAGTGGCATAACCTACAAATAGAACGCTATTTGTAGGTTAGCTTAGCAACCAAAGTAGAAGTGGAAAGATACTTCTGTATTCAGAAAACTATTTGAGTGGTAAGTAAGGCTTAATGACGAAGTAAGAAATGACTAGCATATTGTCATGCATACTGGCAACATTGTAGTTCGTTATTACAGAACAACTTACACAGTTTGGCTTTTGTAAACACATTTATATGCTTAGCCCTTACAATTTCAAGTTTTACTATCTTCAGTCCGGCTTTTTATCTTTTTATGCTTTTTATCTAAAAATGCTTGAAGAAGCTCAAAGTCTTTAATCGCAGTCAACATACAGACATATTTTTTTTCAGAACAGCCTCAGTTGTCAAACGATGAGGCCTAGTGATGACAAATAAATGTGTCAGCAGACATAGGGTCATAAAAGACAACCAAAACAAGAAAACAGATATTTCTTGGCTTTACAGTATTTCAGCCTTAAAGGACCATAACTTTTGTTCTTCTCAGACCGACATAGAATCTTGTAAACACTTGCTGATCTTAAGCTGCTCCTGAATTGACATTATCATCAATTAATGCTCTCTGATTGGTTGAAAGTTTGACAGGAAGTGCTTTCATCACAATAGCTGGGTAAGAAAAAAGGTTGCTTGGTAACACAGTAGTGATAGCGAGGAAAATGTGATCAATAATGATGCTTTCATGGATCATTGTGGATTTACCATATACAGTAGGGTCTCTGAATAAGCACTGCATTTTGTGGCTGGATTGTAAACCTCCTGGATGGTTATATGCCTGTCAGACTTACGTAGATCACCTAAAGGGTAAACTATTCATCACAATTCACCCCACAGAGTTACACACCATTCCTGAAAAATTCTTGACAGTGTAAGGGACTGCACTCGGGGGTGCTGGCAATCTAGCAGAGCTTCAGGGGTTTACCGGAGAGCATTGACATGACCAGATTGAGAAACAACATCCTGATTTCTGGCTTGAATGAAGCCAAAAGCATCGTAGCAAAAATCTGTAATCTATTAAACCTGTCACAGTTTGCTGACAGATAAAAGATTTAGTATTTTGTTTCTTTTCACAGCTTTTGCAGCTTTGCTTTTGCTTTTATCATTTTCATAAAACCGACGGCAGACTCGTTAATACCACTGAAGGGTGTTGAGGGAAAGTCAGGTAGCATACAGATGAGTTTGCAGAAACGCAGAAAATGTTTCAGTGCTGCACTCAAGCAAGGCATCATTGAGCTTCACTGAGCTGGAAATTGCACCCTGCCATGATAATGCACTGTTTTTATGCTGTGTTTCTGTCAACACTGCAGCCTATTCAAATGAGTGAATTAGATCCAGGCATGACACAGACGCTTGCCAGTGTGCACACCGATACAAATACTGCATTAAGAACCAAACAATGTCTGTGATAAAAGTATGTGAGAAGATAATCCAAACCCCCTCACAATGTCACTGTCAGATTGTATTTATTTATTTATTTATTTTTACGCAACCATAGTCTCTGATATTTCCCAACATCTCCAAATCCCCAATGGGCTCGACAGTCTCAAACACCAACTTCCCCCTCAGCATTCAACTTAAATTGACTTTTGAGTACGTGTAACTGTTTATATGTGAGGTTTTTTGACACCGAGGTGTCTGCATCTGCAATAGCTGCTGTGTTTGTGCCCTGTGAGCATATGTTGTGTGCAACCCCAGCCAAGCCTCCACTCTGGCAGGAGGAATAAAAAGAAGCAGTGTAATAGCATTCTCCATTCGCTCGCACCGGGAGACATCTTTATGGATGGGGTGAGTATCGACTCCTTCCACTCTCACACTGAGGAGTCATGGAGAATGGCCATGAGGGGGAGAATGAAGGCGGGGTTGGATAAGTGGCTAAGGGTGGGTGGCTGCAACAGGGGAGAAACTTCACCGGTGGAGTGAGAGTAAAAGAAAGACTATCATCTGTCAACAGAGATAAAGCGTCATTTAGATGAAGATAAAATAGAAGAAACTGAGGCATTGTTACACATTAAGAACAACAGAGGGATGTTCATATTTGTTCCTAATACTTAGGAAATCTAGGTCTTTGTTTATTAAGGATAAACCGATACGTCAACTAGCCGATATTTGCGGTTTTTGCTGGTATTGGCATCAGCCGATACATTGGGTATATTGGCCGATACCCCCACTCTGCATTATTTAGAGACTTATATACATACGTCTCTATATAAATAAGTCTATATACACAGTATATATATATATACAGTATACTGTATATATACATATTTGTTACAAGTTTAATGTTTCTATTTAATATTTGTTCACAAGTACACTGTTTATTTTTTAATATATTTATTTCAAGTGCTTTGCCCTTTTTTATGTTAAAAAAAAGTTACATAACTCTTCATCGTATCCTTCATTATATTAATTTGGAAGTCAAATATTTAGGGGAGTGGGTAGCCTAGTGGTAGCGTCGTGGGCTATGGCGCGGAGGACCCAGGTTCAATCCCTGACACGACTCCTAGGTGAACCACTGTGGACCCCTGAGCAAGGTGCTTAACCCCTACCAACTGCTCCCTGGGCCCCTTAAAGGAATAGTTCACCCTCAGAATGATTTAACTTTATTTTCCACTTACCCTGATGGTGAGCAAGACTCTGGACCACTTTTTTAATATGTCAAATGCAGATGGAGTTCAGGGCGACTTATCGTTTCCCCCCAATGGAGTTCGCCAGGGTCCGAGCCAAAAAGATCCATAAAAGTCCACAAAAAATTGTCAATTTTCCTCCATACTGCTCGTCCCATATAATCCAAGTGTCCTGAGTGGGTAGCATCCAGAATTTACTTGAAACTACGCCATTTAGTATATTTTTAGAGTCTAAAAAGGAGTATTGTTTACGTCCAGGAAGCGCGCACATGCGCGGTCACGAAACTACGGAAGCCACGGCAGACGAGATCGCGCGTTCTCTTTTTCTTTCTTTTAGATCAATATCCAACCCCTCCTGTGTTTGTCCCGGTTTGTTTAGAGCTCTCGCGCTCTTACCACAATGTAAACAGTGAATTTCTTCTTCTACGCTTGCATTATCGGCAGAGTGGGCTCTGAACGCCGAGGCTTCCGTAGTTTCGTGACCGTGCATGTGCGCGCTTCATGGATGCCATGCCATTGATGATACGTAAAAGACTACCTAAAAAGTCCCATCCTCCACTTGGTCCTTAGACCTGATCACTAAACATCAAAGACTGAACAGACATCTCAGTTAAGGTCTTTGCTTTGAGTAACAAAAGCTCAAAAAGGCAGTAAAGGAAGTAACAAGACATAAATCTGGCTATAAATACTTCAGGGAAACCAGACATCATCATTACTGTAAAAGACATTTCACTTTTGACTTCCTGGCTTAGTTATTCCTCACACAGTGTTTGGTATAAAATAACCTCAAAGCCTAATATGCATCTTGTGTGGTACAAACATGAGAGGGCACCTCACAGGACTCCTGCTCCGTTTGCTAATTTCAACCTACAGCAATGATGAACAAAACATTTATGGGCGTAATTCAGCTTATTACGTGCACTCACAAGGGTTATTTTTCCAGTTTTGTTAGCAATGTTGGCTGCCACTTAGATCCATAGTAATTCATAACGATTTCCACCAGTGTGTCACTGATATCAAACAGTTCTTCAACCATCACTAGTATTACTGTATTTGGCCACTGAACGTGTCACTTCAACTGGAGAAAGAGGGGTGAGATCCTACAGCACATTTGGACCGATTTTTGTGGGCCACTGTTAGGGTTGCAAACTCTGCCAACTCCCCATAAGAATAACAGGGAATAATAGGGAACCGCATAAATAGTTTATCTTATAAAATAATTATTTTAAGTCACAGCATCCGTTTTATTCAGTATTGAATATTTAAATGTCAGCTGGTCTGTGCAACCATCTACTATGCAGACAACCTAACTTGTTGAAATGATGTGAGCTGATCTCAGGGACATATTATGTTCAGACTTACTTATCACCCCAAGCTGAACTCATGCAAATTCCTATTATAGCATTTATTTGTTTTTTCACTCACACTCTAAAATAGAGGTACCAATTTGTACTTAAAAGGGTACAAAGCTTGTCGCTGGGGGTGTTTCTTTTTGAAAGACATTTCTGTACCTTTCGGTCCTGGTCCATTTTTGTACCTTATCAAGCTGTATGAGTTAATAAAGTACAATTAAACCAATTAAAAATTATGAATAAAAGTCAATAAAATAGAGATTATGACAACAATCAAAGATGCTAATCATAAATTAATAATTATTATATAAATATTAGGCCAAACACATATATAATTATACATATAATTACTACTATGATAACTATGGTTATTATGAAAATCATAATATAATAATTATAATTATACTACTGTTCAGAAGGACTGCTATTTATAGTTATTGTACAAGCTATGCACATTTTTCAATGCTGCAGGTACCCTTAGGGTTTAAATGGTACAAATATGTACTTTATATTACTTTGGCCTTTTTTTCATAGTATATAGGTACTTCTGGCCTCATAAAGACCAATATTGTACTTTTGAGAGAACATTTGTAAAAAAAAATGTACGTACAGGTACAGAAATGTTCCTGTCTCGTACCTCTATGTTTGAGTGTGCTTATATCATTATCAGAAATTCAAAATTTGTTATCATCTTGATGAGAGAAGCTGAATTGGGGGGGGGGGGGGGGGGGGGGGGGTATACAGGTATGAATAAATATACTATATATAAGGTGGCAGCAATGAGCCAAAGTAATAGTTCTATGTAACAGTTACTTTGTTTACCAGTTAAGCATGCTGCCATATTCACTACATTTTAGCTTCGGGGGAATTATTTATGATGCTAAAATACTAGTCTTTAAACTAGGAGCTGACTGGCACACATTACTGGTCTCTTCTAACATGCACAGATTTAGACGCCACACAAAAAGACACATCGCACAAGATCTATCTTTTGATCTGCCTGTAATGTGCACTATGTGCACCACACTGATCCAGCAGAGTTTCAAGTTTTTCATGCTCATTATTCCAAATCTGCATGTCATTTACCCGTTTGGTGAACTTTATTAACCTCCATCCCAATTTTTTAATAATTTGCTTAGTTGCTTCCAAACCAAGTCACAGCATCTTGCCTTAGGCTAGTGTTTTTTTTCAATGCAACTATAGCCGTAGCTAGCAACCAGAAATCTGTATGTTAGGAAGTGAGTGAGGCAAATCAAGATGAATACCACAAATAAATAGAGCGTTGTGCAAACAGAATTGATTACAGGCAACCCAAAGACTGTAACTTTAACAAAGTATACTGTAGGAGGCTAACAGGTGAAGCAACAACAATGAAACAGCAAATAATTTGTCTAACAGTCCGGAAATCAGATTGGCATACAATCATTATGCACGCAGCCTTTGTCCTTTGTAATTGTAAGAGCAGCTGTACTTATGATATATAATTCAGAAGATGAGACTTAATTGCTGAGCAAAAGCAAACAAACAACAAATTAAAGATGTTCAACTTTTGCACGACTGTTCAGCAGATAAAGAGAGAAATGATGCAAACACAGAATCTTCACAACTAGTGTCGGTCCTGAGATATCCTGGACACTCCTGACATTCAGTCTTGGCATTTTACTTGAACTTTGGTGTTTAACTGTCATCTTTTAGAGTAGAAATACACTTCCTGAATCGCTTCACTCCAGTGTTCCCTGTGAGATCACAGAGTGAAGGATGTCACTTTGAACGGTTGTTGAAATGGCAAACTCCATAACAACCATGCGTCAAGATTCAACAGAAACAAAGAAAAGGTGCCGTTTTCTCATTTCTGGATCCTGCCTAATCTGACAAATTTACTTGCCAATAAAAAGTTGTTTGCAAAAGAAAAACTAGGACAAAGCTCGCTGTCATAGATGTCAGAGAAATTAATACTTCATTTATATATTTATAAAAACCAAGCAGGGAATAAATATTAACTACCATATGAATATATTTTTTCTTATTTCCATTTCGAGAAAAATGCTATGCTTTTTTAAAAAAAGAGAAAACCTTTAGTCTTGGGGGTTTATTCCCTTATTTTTAAGATTTTTTGTTTCATTACATGTCAAGAAAATTTGGCTTCTAAATACAGCAGAGTGAAAAATGACTTCATTTGGTTTACAGTCAAGATTTCATATTGTTTGAAGTGAAAAATCTGCCGAGTTCTGGCTTTAAACACTCCAGAACACAACGTACTTCTGTTTGAATTTATCTCTAGCTATTGACATGTTGGACATAGAATATGTGTTTGGCTAATAAGTCTCCCATATGCCGGACTGGGATGCTAAAAATTGCTTTCATGCTTTTTATCCCTTGCACAGCATGTCTTTTTTCATGAATTTTTAAGAGCTCTGGCAGCAGCAGAAAGAAATGACTGTTTAATTATCATCCAAGTGGAGTAAACATCAGATTTTCACCACAGAAAGTCCTGTTTTCACATAGAGCGGCAAGAATATGTGAATTATACAGAATAACACCTCCAAGTGGGAACCAAGGCACCTACAATACACCTCTTATTCTTGGATGCTGGTGTAGAGTTTGTTAGGGTTTGTTTTGAATGGAAACTATATGAAGACAGTGGGACGATTATAGAAAATGGGGGCGCATTCATACCAGCCTTATTGATTCAAACCAGGGTCTGTTTACTCAGAAAGTCTGCTTCCTTTTGGGGTATTGTGAATGTGCAGACTCTGATTCGGACCAAACAAGCGGCCTTGGTCCGCCTACAAACGCAGGTCTCGGTACGATTGAAGCAAACCAAATGCAGAAAGTCGACTGCAACTACTACACTACATTTGGTTCAGCATGGCGTGGTGGGTTAATATTACGGTTTATATTTTAAACGTTCAGCAGTGTAAACACTACCAAAACACACATGCATGTAGGACGTCTTTAGAAATGGCTTGTGGTCAAACATGGAGCGATGATGATATGAAAGTTTTAATTGATATATGATCAGAAGAAAACATCCCAGTTCCTAGTATGTACCTACTAAAATAATGCAGTTTTTAAAGTAATTAGTTGTAAAATGGAGGCTCTGGGATATCCCTGCACAGTAGACCAGTGCTGCACTAAATAAATAAATAAAATTAAATTAAATTAAATTAAATTAAATTAAATTAAATTAAATTAAATTAAATTAAATTAGATTAAATAAAGTGAAAAGTGAAATTAAATTTAATTTAATTAAACAAAATTAAGTACAATAAAGTGAAAAAAAAAAAAAAAAAAAAAAAAAAAAAAAATTAAATTAAATTAAAACTACGTCAGTCATATATAACATATTATACATGACATGCTAAAGTGGCAGCTCAGGCAATGAAACTCTGGCTTGTCTAGCAAGTACAGCGTGAACATGATCTCAGTCCGGGCGACCATCCCCACCCACCAATTGGGCAGAGTCCCCAATCGGACTGAGTGTAACCGGCCATCTGGAGTGAAAGCACCCTGAAATTCATTTAACAAACACAAAGTAGCAACAAACCGAAGATGCTGATGAGAGCAATCCAAAGCAACAATTTGATAAATAAAATGTTATTTAAATAAGTAAGTTAAAATAGAATATTTTTGTTCATTATAGTATGTTAAAATGAAAAAAAAATCAAAATTCAAGAAAATATACTCAAAGGAACAAACACAGAGAGGAAAAAAGAAACCTTAAAGAGAAAACAATGTACAGTTCTGAAAAGGAGATTCTCAACCCCCCCCCCCCCCCCCCCCCCCCCCCCCCCCCATCTGTAACGAAGATGGACAAGAAAAGGTGCCTGTGTCTTCGCCCGGTGAAATTTCACCATGTGGACTCATGCAGGTCGTATAAATGTCACCACATGTGGACAACACAGGGAAAACATTACTTCATTACCAGTGTTGGTATTTTAAACAATAAACCGATAGAAAAGGCCACCGACATGAAATATACGGTTGCTCAAGCTCACCCTCCTTCTCCTCATTTTTATCTCCATGAAGCCCAATCAGTTCCACTGCATGAGAATAATTGAGCACTGCTTTAAATGTTGTGACTGTGGAACAGCTTTATCTCCTTTCCTTTTTCAAAGTAGGGTCTGGAGTATTCTGTGGGAAAAGAAATGACAAAGGAGGTGTTCGAGCTGTTTCCATTAGCATTTAGAAAATCAAAGCAGCTCTTAAATACATCCAGGTTATTTCATTCAGTTCGGAACTTACTTACACAAAGGGGATTATTTGATTAGGCCTTAGGTGAGAAATGAAACACTAAGCTTTTTAGAACAAAAACCACAACCATCACAGCACTCCTGAAATGTTCTTAAATATTCTCCCTGGACTTTCATTCTATTGTACCAAATAACTCTTGTTAGTAAAAGAAGAATATAAAAAATGCAGTTTCACTAAGGACGCAATGAGTTTAAATTTTTTTTTCCACACCTTAATGTTTTATTGGCAATCTTTTCAGTCATGAAGTCCCCATATTAAATATTTATTTTGTGAAGTATTTTTTCTACCCGCAAGGCCACACTGGCAATTAATTTTAGCTATTTGAATTTTTGTTTCTGTTTTACTTTTTATGTTTTTGCTGCCATCCTAAATACCATAATTAAGACCATCCTCTTCCCAAAAATGACCCCCAGCGTCATTTTGTCTGTGAAAACATTAACAACCTCTTTCATTTAAAGAATATAAAATCTCTGAGTAAATGTTGAGTGTCAAAATGTTGCCTGGTAAAGTGATGGGATACACATGCAAGACAACATTTCAGTAATTGTGCACATTACAAGGCAACAAGGACATTTCATAAGGGTGAATGTCTGGAGCCCCCAAATTAATGATTTTTAGATAAAACTTTGGAATTGAGGGCACAGTTGAATTTTGAGTTTTATTGAGTGATTATACATTTGCAACAAATTGCTGGAGTTGCGCACGCAGTGATGTCCATGTATTTAAATGCCACGTACGTTGTTTATGTTTTCGTACTATCTTACCACCTTGATCAGCTGTTTATCAAAACTATCCGTTCAACATTGCATCTGCGGGAAATGCAGAAGTGACATCTGCTTCAAGCATTTCCACGCTAACCCCGCCCGCCTCACATGTCCGACCAATCACACAATACTTCTTGGGGCTAGCTGAGAAGGAATCTTCTGTTGGCCGAGGGGTCGAGAACAAGCCGCAAGCCGTCCTCAATCACGTTTTGTGGAACAAGAAGAAAGTTCTCGCTTCTCGCTGAGTATGTCACAGCCTTGAAGATGTTAAAAACAATAGTTAATGGCCTAAATTTTCTGTAATTTCGCCCACTATTACAGGGATTATTGCAGCTGTGATCTTTGCACCCTTTGAACAGCCTGATACTCAGTCTAGTTTAAGTGGTTTAACTGGTAAATTTATACCCTGAACTTTTTTTGAAAGCCTAAATGTGTTATTTTAGAGCTGAGAATAAGAATTCTCTTTCAAACAGATCTCCCTCGCATTTAGTTTGATACATTAGGCCTGACCATAAATCACAAACCACAATCCGAGAAGATTAAGTAGAAACAGAATGATATTAAAACAAAGCAAGAGTCTGATAATGAGCAATGAAAGGGGGAATAATGGGAATAGAATGAAAGCCATTCGATGTCTGCACCATGCCATTCCTGCAACCCCGTTTTTGATTGCTTGTGCATTTTTGGCCCCTCCATCTTTAAAACTTCCCACAATATTGTCCCACAAAGATGAAATTCAGTAGGTGGAGATCACAGACGGCAGATCTACATGGACGCTTTCTATTTCAGTTTCCCCACTCGCCCTGCCTCTGTGGGCAGGGGATCAGGGCCAAACACAGCAGTTGGAGTAGAGATAGATGGAAAGGCTGCGCGCCTCACATTGCCACCCATCCCTGACAACAAGATTAATCTTCACTCTTCAACACTGATCAAAGTTCCTCGCCAGCACCACCTCTTCCTCTTTTCATCTTTCGCCCCCTCTCTTTTTCTGTGGAGGATGGTTTCACCTAAAATGAAAATTAGAATTGACTGTGAATAAATTATTTTTTTCTTGACTTTGCAGAAGGGACCAAATATTAATGCGACACTCTGCACATTTTATACATGAGGCTTAGTTCAGGCCTTATGACAGATGTTGAACTGGCTATATACAAAGGATTAGCACAATTTAAACTGCTCTATATTCTTTTTATACATTTGTTTATTTTAACAGTTGTGGCCATAAAATTCAGTTTACTTTGCATGGAAAAAACTTCACAGCAAGTACAACACACTAAAAACTCCTGGGTCAAAAATAACCCCTTATGAGTGATTACACTGCTGGGTTAAAAACGGACCAACCCAGAAAATTGGGTTATTTTTTGACTCAACTTTGGGTTGAATATTTGACCCAAAAGTTGGGTTATATGGACCACAATGTTGGATTTTTTTAACCCAGAAGTTGAGTTATATTGACTACAATGTTGGATTATTTTAATCCATACGTTGGGTTATGTTGACGACAATGTTGGGTTATTGAAATTGGGGTAACAACCCAAATGACTGGGTTGAAATAACTCAGAAATTAGTCGGTCCCTGTTTAATCCAGCAAATTGACCCAGGAGTTTTTAATGTGAAGCTTTTGAATATTTGACCCCACAAAAGTCAGGGTAATCTGATGTTGGTATTGACATAGATTTATTAATTTACTCTATGGCTTTCTGCCCTTGCACAGCATGTGCAAGAGAGAGAGATGAAATATGTCATTATTATCATCTTTTTTTTAAAAAAACGTCATATTTCTCCAGCTCTAGACTCAGAACCCTTCGTCCTCCTGTGTGTGCATTTACTTTATGTGGCTGTGAACGACACACCTCTGCTGTGTTTCGACAGGTTATGCTCCCTGTGTTTGCACGTGAGCTTTCATGTCTGCAAATGTTCTTTCATGTGGACGTAGGACCCAGTTTATCCTGCACACAGGCTGTGTGTATGCTTGCATAGCCCTTGGATGGAGTTTGAACTGCGATGGTGTGATGATGGTGAGAGAGCCTGAAAGCTCTATTCAAGAGGAAAACACTCATATTTCTTTTGGGAATGCCAGCGTTGGCGGAGTGGCAGATGAAATAGAAAGAGAAACATACACATATGCACACGCATGTTTCCCAGAACTGGAGAGCAACCACCATGGGGAAAGAAGAAAGGAATAACACTGAAAATTTCAGGCTCAGTCATTTGCTTATAGTTTAAATGTGTCAGTATGCTTGACAATTTTGCCCTTTTAGTTTAAATCTCAGTCTTTTGACACTATAATCCTCCGCTCTCCCAAAACAGCCACTGAACAGCGCTGCTGTCATGATATTTAAATCCTGAGCCCCCTTTAGAGATGGATCATGTCTAAACCATTTCTAAATGGCATCACAATGGCGGGTGTGGGTGCCGTGGTTACAGAACAAGGAAAGTATGCAAAAAAAAATGCATACATGATACGAAAAGCATAACCTTTGAAAGGGCAAATAGATGCTTTCCAAGCCAATTAAATTGAACTTGCAGGTCCCACTCCAGCCCTCTCTGCTGTGCTCCGGCTCTGGCTGAAGCCCCCTCCTGCAGGTTTTCACTCAGGTGTGATAAAAACTTGCAAATCCCAAATTTTTAAAGGGCAATTTTTAAATTAGATACAGATTATCTCATTTATGTGTCCTTGATTTCATGCAATTGTGAACAAAAATAAATCATTTTATTCAATCAATAGTGTTTCTTGAAAGAACTACTTCCGTCAAAGAAGCTGCAGAGTGTTTGTATAAAAGAAATGAAAGGAAGCATTGCATTTGAAACCAACACCAGTTTGAAAAAGATCAATTTTACATTTAAACAGGCAATAAAGTAACAGTCCTCATAAGTGTTGAGAAAATGACTTGTTATTACCAAATAAAGGCTAAATGAATGGGTCTCTGGGCAAAAAACAGGTCTTTCTGATCAGGGAATGAACATGCAAGATGCTTTTTCATTTACATCTGTGGCACTTCCAATCCTCTGCCACATAATTAATAGCAACCAGGAATAATATCTCTTATCTAGTTCTCAGCAACCAAACAATTATCAGGAATTACTGTCTTTCCATTGTTCCTATAAACTGATCTAGTTCCCATCACTCTAATGTAAGACTGAGATGTCATATGTGTATCCAAAAATGTTCATGTTATTACATAAACAATGTAATATTGTTCACATCACATACGTATAAGTAGAAAACTATATAACCAGGAAAAGGACATCATCCTTAACAGTCCATGTTCTCACACAATATATACAATAACATGACAACAAAAGTCAAAAGATTAAAGGTGCAGCATGTAACACGATCAAAGGTCAATGTCAGAAAAATTAAAATACCATTAAAAATTGTGTTTTTATTGATATCTAATCACTTCATTAAAATACCTGTCATGATTTTATCGTCTTAGAGTGAGCCACAAATATCTACTTGCCACTGCAGCACCAGGTTGTTTGATAGGAACTGGAGCAACCTTTGCGAAAAGCAAGACTTCATAAAGGCATGTAGTAGACAACAGTACTCAAACACAATGTTAAAGTATTTGCATGTGGTGTCGCTTCACCTGAGGCCACTGGATCTTCTCACAGAGGGGAACATGTTTATGTCTGGAGGAATTTTGGCTCCTGATGGCCACCGTCTGTTAACAACTGTGCTTGACATGAATGAATTTCTATTCATTCCATTCCACCTTTACCACCATCTGTCAATATTGATCCTTTAATATCAAGGACCTGCTAACTGTTGCTAGCTTTAACAAGACCCCCATCATCAGCGAGACCTGAAGAATTAAAATGACCAAAGTAATAAAATGAACACATAACTGAAGTAACTGATACTCCATTGGAACTTTGTGTGAAACTTGTAGTTGTGACTAAGCTGATGCTTTTATGACGTGCTTATAGGCATTCCTGTAACTGGTGATGTAATAAAAACCATGGGACTGATTTTTATTCAGTAACGTGACTCTACAGAATAGTGCATCCTTACAGAATTCTCATTTGGACACATCTGCAGAAGCTATTATGAAAAAGTAGAGGGAAAAAAGCCAATTTAAAACTCTAGAAACTAAACGGTAATTGTGCTCAGCTGCAACATTTGGATGGAGTGACCTGATGATGAATGATCCTCTGAAAATTAAGAGGAAAATAGGCCCATTGCATTGCTAATTGGCGCACTTTAAGGCTGGATAGTTGGATAAGCAAACGACTTGAAAGTGAAAAAAAAAAAAGAGTAGCGCTCTGTTAAACAACAGCATATCTTACATTTTCAATTGCAATACATTGTTCAAATTTCTTCTTATAGTCAAGGTGAACTTAGAGGAATACAATCCAAAGCAGCATTAGACTGTAGGGCTGCCTCATGGGAGTAATTGTACCAAAATCCTGAAAAAACAAAAGTATTTTCTCCCGTAACTTCTTATTTTATTATCTTTGCCAACTCATTTAATACTTCTCCCTCCTGCCCATTTCTTCTTATTTTTTGTTTTCTCAAGTGTTTTGGGTTGTGCTTCATCTTTGTTGTTGCAAAAGGCTCAGGGATCGATCGCTTCATAAAATGGTTCCCTCCTGCCGTGTTGATATTGATGCTTTGCTATTAGGTTGGCGAGGGATGCTCCTGTACTGCCTTTGTTCTGTGGTATTTGTGTTGAGATGTGTGCAGACAACATGCTATATTGCTGAATGGCGCTGCCATCTGTTCATTTGAAATGTTGCCTCTGAAATGAGATACATCTGAAAGAAATCTGATCTTTTCATTTCTAATCCAAGATTAATGTACAGACTGGCAGTGCAGAGCAAGCAAAAGCTTTCATAAGTCAAAGATCAGACAAATTACAAGTAAAAGATGTGTAGTAGCTATGTCTTTAGTATCCACTCTTATTGTTCTGTGCAAAATAATAAGTGTTATGCTGTTCGTAAAGACAGCAGCATCTCTTTTAATCACTGAGTATAATTTCTTCCATTGTTTAGTTACTTCTGAGGATTTTAGGCAAAAGAAATGCATCATGATCTTCAAAAACAAAGCAACTAAGTCTTATTCAGCACCCTTTTCTGTTCAGAAAAGCTTAAAAAAGTGCTTATTGAGCCCCCCACCCCAAACGACTGTGAACAGGGATAGTTTTCCATGTTTTTTTTTTTTTCCTTTTCTTTCACAAATAATACTCAGTCAGCAGAGAAAAGTGGATTTGTTGTAGGTCTGGATATTCTTTCAACCTTTACTCACACTGGATTTGTAAACAACAAACATCTCTGATACAAATATACAAACTGAGCATGTATAATTTCAAAGTATTAGTGAACTCACCAAGAACATGACTATCTCCAGACAAACGAAAAACAATCATGCCTTAATGAAACCACTCCACGGACACATGAGGAGGATTTGTTGGAAGTGATCCCATCGTTCCAGTCACAGAGAGAGAAGCTGGCTGATTACAATCACCGTACAAATCATAGTTATTAAAATAATCCAGTATGCTCTTAACATTCACTTGTTAAGTGTGGAACCTCACAGATGAAAGCACGCTTCCCAATCTCAGGATTTAATGATATAAGCCGTAGGCTGCGCCAGACCCACACACTCATGGAAAATATTGAGAGTCATGAAAGAAATGTAAGATCTGCTTTTAATTCGCTGTATTTCTAACAGTCATTCCTGGAACTCCAACTAATTTGATTACCTTTAACTCACTAGCTGAGTGATTTTACAGATGATCTCTGCTCATAAGTTTTTATTTCATTCTTTTACCTTAGGTAGGGTGGATGATGTTTTCCAGGAGCATGTTTTACTATATCGCTTAAAATCTCCTTCACACCCTGATTGCAGACAATTAATTAAATTAAATTCATTAAATGCTCTGACACAAAAATGTAAATATTTAGTCACCTGTGGAACGTACAGGACTGAAAAAAACAAATTCAATTGTTTTGAACAGCCTGTGCTTATTGATTGAATGATGATATGTCTATCAAACTCAAAGGCCGTTTGTCTCTCCACCCTGCCGCTCGCTCGCCCGCAACTCTCTGTGAATGCTCGCTGCTGTTAGGCTATCTCTGCAGCTGTTTGCTCTCACAATGCACCGAAAAGAAAAAACAGATGTGGATCAAGTCATGGAGTGTTGATGTTTGCAGTGTGGATGTTTTAGACCGCAGAACGAGTTGGAGGAGAGCAAATTAACACTTAACACGCAACGTGGTTCCTCTGCTTACTAGCAGGCTAACAAGCTATCCACTCGGCTGTTATCGGTAATCTTTGCTTGTAAACCATCTGTGCACACGCTCCTGCGCTCTGGAGGCGTGATTTTGGGGGCTGTATCTTTTAAAATATAACTTGCTCCAACTATTTTTCTAGGATCCCCTACCCCGCCGTTAATGAGAAGTTAAGCTAACATTTCCAGTGTGATGAAAACTTAAAGGTAAAGTCCCCCCACCATATCTGTTTGCAAACAGCAGTATTCAAACTGAGCCCCCCTCCCTCTCAGGCTAATGGCCGCCTCGGTCTTCAGCCTATTCAACTTCAAGCCTCTCCTTCAGAGCTCAGAAGCGGTTAAAAGCCAAACCAATGTTAACCCTGGTTTTCTGACGTGCACTATCTAAAGCTTTTACCTATTCTTCTGTGCATCCGCCATTTTGCTTTCTTTCTTTTTTTTTTTTTTTTTTTCGAGTAACGGGTGTCTGCTCCAATCATGAGCTTATTCCCACACAGCATCATGCCCTTTGCTCTGTCATTGGCTGGCGATATAAATGGAAATCTCCACCCAGAAACGTCTCTACCAGACCATAATAAAGCGAAAGAGCAAATTACAGGTAGGGGGTTGTATTCAAACTCATCACTGCGCGGGAGTAGAGGCCCCAATTTTTGCAAAAAGTCAGCATTTTGACTCTTTTCTCCGAAATGTGATGTTTTTCCAGAACTTTAAAATAAGACAGTTCTTTTTCAATGTCTGAAAAAAGTCAGAATTCTGATTTTTTTTTCTTAGATTTATTTTTCTTCAGTGACCCTAATGCTCTTCTGTAGAAAAGTTATAAATTTTTTATCAGTCAGTCAGTCATTTTTTTTGTACCACTTATCCATTTCAGGGTTGCTGGAGCCTATCCTGACTTATCAGGCGAGAGGCAGGGCACAAATTTTTTATGTGGAAATTAATTATTTGCAAACATGCAGATGAGGAACCGGTGACATTGTAAAAGGCCTCACAGATGCCTCTCTGCCTCACAAACAAACAAAAAATATCCCAAATAATAAGTAAATACTAAATAGAAAAAAGTCATCATGTTAACTACAAAGACAGAAGCAAACGTCATTAGAGTCCTTAAAGGGACTAGAGGCAGGAACTATGAAGGAATAAAGCATGTCCAGTTTTTTTTACGTAGTTTTTTACTTATGGGTGATGAAGTGTTAAAAACCAAAAAGAACGAGCCCACCCACGTTTCTCTCCGTTGCCTTGAACAGGCTGAGTGCTGCATAAACCGCTGCAATTCGGTGGCTGAATTTCCCGCGCTGCCCTGCGGATGTGACGTCAAATGATGCTACATCCGCATCCCCGACAGTTTTGATCCAGGAAGGAGATGGTCGCAGTAAATTCAAACACAAGCGATAGTTCTGCCATCAGCAAACGATCTAGATCTACTAAAAGACCAATAAAAAGTGTAACTACGAAGAAAAAGTGTAGCAAACAACATTATAGCTTCAGTTTGTGCACGCTCCCGTGACGGCTTGGCTCGTGGCTGCAGTTACCTGAAGCGCCAGTTGTGGCAGTCATGAGTTTCATTTCTTAATCTTGCCTCTCCCTTTAAGATAATCCAGTTTTAACATTTTATAAGTCAGTAGCTAGGCATGCTATCTCCTCTTTCACTGCCATTTTTTCATCTATCTTTTCTTAGCTCCGAGACAGGAAACGCAGTCAGTCATGGCTAAAGTTCTTTCTAATTGTGTTTAACCTTTCCTGCAACAGGAAACCCCCACAGCAACTGGAGATCTCAACCCATCCAGTAACAGACTTCTCCACTCTAAAGGAAAATGTTTTTACACAATCCCCAGAATAAAAATGACAGGAGGAAGTTGGAAGAAGTGATAATGACAGTCAGCTTTGTGAGCACCAAACAGCTGCAAACTGTAAACTGAATGCAGGATTTATGTGAGAGGACCATCTGGAAGTAGACAGTTGTTTAGGAATTAGTGTTGATGTGTAGACCACGGCCTGAAACGCAGCAGCAAATTTAGCCGTGCACTCGAGGAGAACTAATTGAAGAACTGGATGAATTTTATGCAGCTTGGGTTGCGTTTTCTGGTTCACATCAAACAGCAACTTTATGTCAATAACTGCTCGGCCCAAAGACTGGCACTGATTTACCCATATGAAGCAGAAACCCACTGGTAGGCAGAGTTCAGTGCTTACAACAGTGGTGGAGCTAGAGGGATGGCCAGGGTGGCACTGATTACCTCTGAAATCCGACTGGACGCCCCCCCCCCCCCCCCCCAGGTACCACCTCAGGTGAGTAGGTCACCCGAGGAGGACAACATACTTTCTCATAACAACATGGATAAACCTCGAAACCATTTGGCAATTGCTCCCAACATGATTTCATTTCTCATTTATTTCATTAAATTGCAAATGTCTTAGTACATGTCTCAATGTTTCATGACACCTTTGCAAATGATTGAGTACAGTTAGCCCACATTTAGCACAGTTATCCTACATTTAGCACAATTTCCAAGTGAATAGATATTATTGATCTAAACTGATTGTTGATTTTCAGTCTAATGATTGTTCTCTCCAAAATATATCATCATTTCATTATAGAAGTCATCACAGACAGAATAGTGTGTTCAACTGTCAAAACTAGTAACACCATAATACCATGAAAACCATATGAATCTGTTATAACAATACAATTACATAATTGACAGTCACCAATAAAGGAATTGTTTTACACATATCAGATGACCAATCGGGCAACATGTTTAGTTACCTGACAGGTGCTGTCCATGATTGTGAGCGCTGCCAAACATAGATATATAGAGCTTGAACAAAACTAGTACAATTCCTGAACATGGAGGGACCTGACCAAGTAAATGAACCAGGGCAACTGTTAGGCTATAATTTCCTTGGCAGTATGAGTGCAATGTGTGATCTCAAACACTGGAAGCTAATCTTACTGTATTTTTTTTCTACATAGCTGTTCTGTTATCTAGACAAAAAGAGAAAAAAATTTCCCACAATAACCATTGTCAATAAAGGACTGAGCTAAAACTGAGAGGTGGACATGAGGGATACTTCCATGGTCCTCTGCCATAGTGACAAAGTACCTAAACATTTTGGCTTGCAGTGCTACACAATACAACAGGAATGATGCATTTTAGGTGCTCTGACTATCTCTGTGACAAAGAAACATGATTTTGACACATTGACGATCTGTTTTTGGAGTGGTATGAGCTTCTGCAGGTGAACTGTGATGTGCTGAAAAATCCGGGTTATTTTGGCAAAAGCATCGAGTGGTGAGAACATCCGGTCTGTTTAGAGAAATGAGACAAAGTGATTGAGAAGGATCTGTCCATTTTGGTGGCTCTGACTATTTGTATGGGAAATAAATTTAGTTCTTAAAGATGAATGAACTGTTTTGGGAGAGATATGAGCTTTTGCAAGTGAGATATGGTGTTGTGAGAACTGTAAGACTGTTCAGCCAAATGATCTTAGAGTTTTGATAATGTAATATCTGATTCGAGAAATGAGCCAAACCAATGGAAGAAAACTGTAAGCTAACTGACCTGTTACATGCCAGTTACTGTAACGGTTAGCCTTTGTCCTATACTGGAAGGGATTTATTAGTAATAATTGATATCTTTAATGTGTTTATTTGCCAAACAAATGTTCCTCATGGCTTTGTATTTCTGTGTTTATAGACCACACTCTCTTCCATCCAGGCATTCACCTTAACTAGTCCTGGAATTCCTCACCTGTAAGCCTGTCGTTTGTTGCATTACTGTGCTGTTGTGATTAAGAGTGACCAGCAAAGACAGTTAACTCTACAAGCGAGTCCTGCGTTCTGACCGACACCCCATGGTGAACATCAAACCTCCTGACCAACGCCTAAAGAGTCTTACATGAACATCACCCTAATATGCCACATTTTGGGGACTTTTCCACATAACTCCATAAAAATAGCCCGAGTGTTTGGTAAAAAAAAAAATTACAAGAAAGGATCTCAATGAGTTCTATAATGTTTCGAAAGTTGATTGGGATTCAGAGAAAATTCTGGAAACTATGATCCAAAACCCCAAAATAAGGGAGTTGAGCTGCTTGGTGTAGGTCTGCGCTCCCCGAGTGCTTTTCTAGTTGTGACTATTGGGAAAGAATAATCAGCCATGTTTCCAAAGAATTTTATCAGAGCCATGAGCCATCCTGGCACTAAAACTTCCTCCCTAACAGTTTCCAGTACAAAGGTGTTAAAATGATTCATTGCTGTTTCTCCAAAGTCCTTGCATAACCTAAAAATTACCTGCAGGATTTGACTGATTGTAACAGGAGCTTAGTGACTTCTCTTAGACTAAGGAGTGACTTTTACTGCTAAATTGCTTAGTGACTCATGGCCATGGGATGCTTCCTTTGAATGCAACCCCTGATATTCTCTCATTTGAGGCGCAGAACGTTCATTGAAGCATCAGCATTAATGTGGCATTAAGGCTAATGAAAAGTGTCTGGAGGACAGGGCTCCACACAGAAAATCCAAGCGAGCACACGTCTCTGGGCCAGACATCCTCTGCGTTTAGCTTCACATTGCAATGACTGATTTTCTTTAAACCTGTTGGCTAAAACTGGTTAAATTCTCTCTGAAAAGCTCTTCAGTGGCGTTTACAGACACTTCTACGCATGTGGGGGGAGGGGAGGGGGATTAGCAGTGCGTTTGCAAACTGTACTTTTACAATTTGGTGTTAAGGGGAAAAAGATGAACTAATTAAAACATAAATTTGCATTTTATGAACAACACACTCCATATCATTCAAATTTGCCACGAAGCAGAAAAGATGAAAGAAATGAGAAGGTCACAGTGACATTTTGAAAATGAAGTCAGAAATTATGGCTTGCAAAACATGCAGTGAATATCTTTATGCAGCTAATATCTTTAGCCAAACACATTTGGTGTAAATATAGTTTCACCAAAAAAAGCATAAAATTTACAATTCAGACCAGAAGCAGATGCATTTATATAGCAGATGAGAAGTGGTATATGCCATAGAGACTGAATTCAGTCTTAATTTGGTTGGTTTTAGTAGTTTTATTGTTTCCTTTTCAACAGTACCACTGGAATGTGTTGTGGTTTGGAGCTTGTCTGCCATTAAACCATCACAGTGGTGCATCAGTCGTCATTGCCCCCAGAAATGCATCAGAATAGGTGCATGTAAGGAGTTGCATCCTGTCACACCAGACATTACAGAGTTAAACACATTTGTTTTCTTTTGACATATTTTTCTACATCTTAATGGCATTGCTGCAAATCAATGTTGCATATTAACCTTTATTGTTAAAGCTCTTAAAATACCCTCAGAGCTTCTGCTTCCTCTCTTACAGCCTCTGTAAGTTTTTCTGCAGCTGCCAGCAAGTTTGACCTCACAAAGATGTTTGTTGGCAGATTGTTATGGCTCTATTAAACTTGCAGCATCAGAATGAAAGAGAAAAGAAAGAAGTTTGTCCTCGCATCAATGTGGAGGCGAACTCTACAGCATGTGAGAAGATGTGGCTAACAATCTTAGTGTTGTAGGAAACGTCTGCATTCATTACAGCTCAGATTGGCAGTTAAGATGATAGGGGCCACATAAAAAAGCTTAAACTCAATTATGTCACTTGACAATAATGTTCACATAACCTTTACCTGTGTCATTTTGAGCTTTTTTTTCTTCACTATTTCTTGAGAAAATTTTTAGCAGTGGAAGTTTTCATCAGTTGAGGCTGATGGGAAAATGATAAATAAAATGAAATAAAAATATTATAGGATCCAGCAATTATAATGGAAACAGAAAACATCCCATCATTTAAGATGCTAGACTTAGCAGACTGCTAAAAGTTCTGTTGTGTGTCTTTAAGATTGTTTCTAATGACAGGCTAGCAGATTCCTATTGACTCACACTAGCATTAGCATCAGCAACCTCCTGGAACTAGAATAACAGAATAAAATATGTTGAAACTATCTCCAGTGATAAGTAGTATCCTGGCTCATTCGAAAATGAGGCCCTATGTCAGAAATTCTGAACTTCCCCTTTAACAACCATGATTTCATCAAGCATTTATGAACAAGCCCATAATTGACTCTATTTTGGTTGGTGACATGTCTTAAATCTTTTGACTTTGATAAAAACATAAATCTAATTTTGTGAGTGTTCTGCTCATGATGAATAACTGTTGAATAACAGTTATTGGTGAATGCAAAGCTTAAATCCTTTAATCAACAACTGATCTACGCCACAAATTGTTTTGGAAAATAACATCTTCCACTGATTTTGCATTATTAGATATTCTCAATGGGCTAACATTTCCCCCAGTTCCCAGTGCATGTGCAGGGATAATATTTGCTTGCCCTCACTCATTGTAAATCATCTCTAATCCCATTTAATCATGCTTTACGTTGCTTCATTAACTGGCAATATAGCACAAACATCTTAATCTCCATACACAAAGTCAACTCTTCCCAGCTTGTTTCAGGGTAATGGCTTATTCATATGGTGGAAGCTGCTATGTGATGTTTACTTCCAGCAGTAAAAAGCAAAATTAGATCCTTTAAAGGGACATTGTGTTACAATTGTATATCGCAAGCAACTCGCTAGTGCTTTTCATGCTGCGTTCGCGTGAAACTGGGCAGATGGACGACAGCCGCTGCATGTAAAGGCATAAACAAGCTTCTATGTAAAGACGTGGTCAGCTACAGTGACTTCAGTTCACATCTGTGTGTTGTCATGGTGATGTCGTATTGTTTTCCTTGACCCATGTTTTACCATCTTTCTCTCAACTTCTGTGATTAAAATGACATCTGGTTTGTTACTGATGGACGTTTGCCCGACTGCACGTGAACGCAGCATCAGTGTAACGCTGGTTCCTCCTCACTGCACCGCGGTGACTTTTCAAAGGCATTACCTTAAACTGAGCTGACAACTCTGGTGTCTCCAGTGATTTTCTGTGGTTTCCTACTGTCATGCTTCTACAGAACGTAAAAACATGGCGACACGACATGGTAGCCACCACCGAGCCGACCCGTTCGATGTATATATGAATGATACATGAGGCAAATTCGGAGCTTACAGGAGCTCATCAGTTTGTTGATGAGAGTGATTACTGAT
Organism: Atherinomorus stipes; assembly: GCA_023101725.1. NCBI lineage: Eukaryota > Metazoa > Chordata > Actinopteri > Atheriniformes > Atherinidae > Atherinomorus > Atherinomorus stipes. Next base: position 125,508 of record JALJCO010000842.1, read on the forward strand.
TGATCGAAAAAAAAACTTTTGAAGGAAATAATCAATTTTTGTGAATAGATAACAGGAGAACTTACACAATATCTATGCAATACACAACCTGCACGTTCACTGAGTGCAGGGGTTTTTATCAAACTTTGCAGACAGAAATGTCGACTGGCAGGGAACAAAGATGACTACACTTTAAGAACTCAGACTGTATTAATAAACAACTGTTCCAAATGAAAGACTCATGGCTAAATTTGTTCTACCCAAGAGGCCGAGACATTTTTAATGAGAATGAACATCTGTCTCCTTGGGATCCTACTGGGAGCCACATGACAAGTGTGAATTATAAAAATAGTTCACTTTTTAATCCCATACACAGAGTTTAGTAAGACAGCCCCATGAATAAAAGTGTGTTCTGCTTAAACATCGCTGACTAAATATACAACTCTTCATATTTGAGATGATATAGATGAGTTATTGGAACAGAACCTTACATTTCTAAAGTGCATGAATAGGAATGGACCAGAACTCACTGTAGAAATGTTACTTTGTATATTTTCATTTCCTCAGACAAAAAAGAACTGCTTTTTAAAGAACTGGTTGAGATAACAGCTGACAATATAGTAACGATAGTTAAATGGTCAGAATATTTAAAGTTAAAGGATAACACTGCAACTTGGTTTAAGAATGGAAAACCCTAAGTTTGCTTTCATACCTTTGCAATTAAATTCATTATAGTCACTTAATAATTTGTTCTACCAAATCAGGGTTTCTTCATGTTTTTACAAGTTAAATTTAAGACATTTAAGACCTTTTCAGAACACAATTTAATGCCCATTTGACGGCCACACTGGCAAAAACAAAGATCCCTCTACATTTACAAAGATAATGTCAAGATTGAGCAGCAACAACCACACACACATAAACAGTGTGTACTGCATGTTGTTTTCTTTCACATGTAAATAAAGGCTTTCTGTGTGTGTTGGGTTAAAAGCTCCCTGACCATTTTTACCTGCAAAGTTAGTGATAAATTGCTTCCTAATTTCATCATCATTATCAGGTTGGAACAAGTTAACTGCTCTCACTTTGTACATGTGTGTCAGACATTTCTCTGACACACTAATGTAATCAAATTGATCAGAGATGATTGAAAACTTCTATATTCATGGCATATACTGTATTCCGAGCCATAGAAGTCACAGAAATCTGTTGCTGCGTAACATAATTTAAGACCTACATGTGAAATTTAAAACAATAACTGTGAAATTTAAGGATTGTTTAAAGTCAGTTGTCAGTCAGTCATTTTCTTTACCGCTTATCCGGTTCAGAGTCGAAGGGGTTGCTGGAGCCTATCCCAGCTCTTATCAGGCGAGAGGCAGTACACCCTGGACAGGTCGCCAGTCTGGGGAGAACATGCAAACTCCACACAGGAAGGCCACTTTTTGAATTGTTTAAAGGAGCCCTATCATGAAAAATGGACTTTTAAGAGCTTTTCAGCATGTCAGTGTGTTATTTCCTCATCAAGAAATGATTTAAATCGTTATTTTTCTTCATTCATGCATATTTGAGTAATCTACATGAATATTTAAACCAAGCGCTACCTCCCTGCAAACGGCTGACTACCCACCGCGTTACGTATGAACGTGGCACCAATCACGAAAGTCCAAATGCGCATGCTCAGTATCGTAGCAAGACGCCCTCTGTTGAACAGAAACCCAGAGAATCCTATACACACTCTCTGAGGAAGAAACTAACACCTGCAGGAAGATTTCCTCAGAGACAAGCAGCCATCAGCTAACAGACGTTTGATCCAGAGTTCAGGAGAATTTTCTTCCTTTTTTTTTCTTTTTTTTTAAGCTCTAGAGGACAGCAAGTTGGGGAAAATGCAGTTATGTTCAGCGTGGTTATGTTCAGCATGGGAGTTTATTTGTTGTACTGGATGAATCGACTTGCCAGAAGTGGTTGGATTATAACTTCAGGAGCAGAAAAAAAACTCAACTTCGTGTGTGAACTTCACGCCTGACAACTTCATGAATCTCGGGCAGTAAAGTGTTTTTTTTCTCTGGGATTACTTCTGAAACCTGACGCAGTTCCTACCATAAAAACGCGCATGGACAGACAACAACACTGGTGAGTCAACACATCTCTCAGCTCAATGCTAACTGTTAGCCTATGATTTGTTCGCTAATTTACTTACTTGTCAGGGGTCTCTGTGGTACTTCTGTGGTACTTCTGCGTGTACTTCAAACTCCATATCAGACTCTGGGTCGAGCGCATACAGCTCCATAACAGGCTCCTCCGTTTGATCTCGTCGATCGGAGTCCGATTATCCATCAGTGTTTACAAGATCCATGTGAGTGCTGCTTAGCTCAGCGCTAACTGTTAGCCTATGATTTGTTCGCTAAATTACTTGCTTGTCAGGAGTCTCTGTGGTACTTCTGTGGTACTGCGTATACTACAAACTCCATATCAGACTCTGGGTCGAGCGCATACAGCTCCATAACAGGCTGGTCTGTTTTATCCCGTCGATCGGAGTAATTATCCATCAATGTTTACTACTAACATCCACATGAGAGCTGCCGGTGCCGGTGCTACAGACAATTCTGTGACCCTTCAGAATAAGTGTCTCTTCCGGGGCGACGTCATGAAATGGGCGTAAAACATGCTGCAATTGGTCGAGAGCTCCGCGGTTCAGTACAGTCAGCCATCTTACTTCCGTGTTGGAAATTAGATGCATCGAAAAACTAATATTTAACACCAAATTAGTTTCTATAGTAACGATGGGAACATATCTAGCTTATAAATGCCTATATTTTACTTTTGGAACATTTGAAAAGCATGATACAGCTCCTTTAAACCCCCTCCCCAGCCGGAAATTGAACTAGTGACCTTCTTACTGTGAGGCTGCAGTACTAACCACCAAGCCACCGTGCAGCACACTGTTTAAGGTATAAAATCCAAATTTAGTAAATTTAAGACTGTTTGAGACCCTGGGGGAACCCTGTAGAGGACATTGGCCATAGCAAGGAGTTCAACATGAACGAAGAGAATTTCCCCACACCGATATACCAGAAGGACGGTAGGATGGATCCATCCGGTGAATTCCAATTCCCCCTTAGCCCTAGCCCTGGAAGGGCTATCTGGCCCTCAAAACTGAGTATTTCCAGAGGCACACTGGAAAACGAGTGGTATGGTATTACCCACAAAATGTCATGCCAAATATGGGCAAAATGGTGAGGAAATTGGCAGTGGCAGCCAAAGAAATGCACAAATGTGAGTATTTTTGTAAATAACATTAAAAAGCGCCATTTTAAAGCAACCTCTTACCTTGCATGTCTTGCATGTCAGAAAGCACAGCAAAATTATTTGAATATAAACAGTCCTGCCTCACTCCAAAGACACACCCCCATTCCCTCCGCCTCCTAATCTGGAGGCAAAGGTCTGACAGGCAGGTCCCTCGGCCAATCCTAGGCATGTACCCCACTGCAAGGATTGGTTGGAGTTTTCATTGAAAATCTAGAGATTGGAATAATATTTTCTTTTGATTAATGGTGGGTCTGTCTTGTATTTTAGAGTTCCCCTTCTTATTCATAGCATATTTTCCTATTTAAAAAATTATGTAACAATGCAACATTGGAAAAGGGTTGTTTTAACGGCACTTTAATGTATTACAGTTTTATTACAAATTTGAGAAAAATCACTAGTTTCGTAACATTGAGGGCATTTGCTCATATCTGTTATGTAGTGTTAACGTTAAGCTTGAGTCAAAGGTGATTTCCTTTCCTTTTTACGTTTTTCGGCCCAAAGCCCAAAAAATGTATCCAATCGCCCAGGAAAGGGAGATTATTATTGCTGCAGACGGCATTGCGAGCTCTTCCAGAAACAGCTGTGATGTCAGTTTACTGCGCCACGGAAGAATATTGGTGATCGATGAGAATTTTGAGTGGTTGTACTATCTCTTAGGGGAATAATTCAATCCCTACCACTTAGTTTCAAGTGCTAGGGCCCAGTGGTGCCCCAAGGGGTGGCCAGGGGTGGCCATGGCCACCCTGAACAAAAAGCTGGCCATCCCACTGTCCACACATACAAAAATGATATTTTTCATTTATATCAACTTTTATGAGCTCTCAACATGGCACAGCTTTGTTTATATTTGAATGTCAAAATCTTTATGAGCTAATAAAAATAAAATTAATAAAAAATATTACACTAGATTTACCATTTTTTGCCATTGCTCTTTTGCTGTAGTCCCCTTGGGGGTCTGTCATGCCTCCTTAACTTTGCCTTTCTTTCGCAAATTCATTCAGGAAGGCGCTACCCAGCAGAACTGCCCCAACCTGTTTCTAATGCTCCTTTCACATTAGCACCGATTAGCCCGGCCCTCATTTGGCCGATACCACACTACCCCCGTTTAGTTTATTCACATTGCATTGAGGCCGTCTTCAGCTCTGGTTTTCTGTGTGAGCAAGGTCGTCATAGTGAAGTTTTGTGAAGCCATTTGTTTGCGACACACACACACACTAAACAACAATGGAGGAAGTTGAGCTTGTAATTTACCTGCTGTTCATTTTATCATCTTGTGGGCGTGCAGCTGGTAGACATGTGGAGAACACTCCCAATTATTACAGCAAGCCAAATTTGAACTTACAGGACAATAATACTCATTCATTCATTCATTCTACTGAAAGTATTTGTGAAATGAAGAAGTTTTGCTACAGATATTGTTTTATGGAGAGGTCCATTCATTCTGCCTTCTTCACGTCCATTATATGGATATACGCGGATCTACGACTAATCTGAATACAATAACATCCAAAGGAGTCAGAAATATGCAGAAATTTTACTGGTGAATAATGCACAAATAAATTCCAAGAAATTAGGTCCAGGTTTAAAGAAACAAAAGTTATCCTTTAATAACCCTTGGCCACCCTGCTATTTTCTCTGGCCACCCCTAAAAAAAAATCTGCAGGCACCCCTGCTAGGGCCAAGGGGAAGGGCAAGGGGTAGGAGTAGGGGTAGGGATGAAAATAGGAATTGGAATCTGCTTCAGATTGGATGTGTTGTGTGTTCAGAGATGCTGCTCTGCATATCTTGACTGGACAGTGTTTAATACGAGTTCATGTTGTCTTTCTCTCATCAGAAACCAGTCTGGCCTCTTAAGCCCCGTTTCCACCCGCGGGCCAGGTCGGGCCAGGCTGGATCGGGTGGGTTTTGGTACGGATGTGTTGATTTCACGCTGCGTCCCCACAGCAACCTGTACCCTTACTCTGGAGGCGCTGGACAGCGCTGCTACGTGATCGCGTGACATCATCGCTGTGCAACACTGTTTAACCAAAACACCGCGCCACACATGACAGAAACAGAAAAAAAGTCACCCCAGCTTTGTTTTTACGCTTGGTCACGCGGGAAGTGGGATTTTTCAACAAATCAATGTATTGCTTTGTGTTAGCTCCACCTCTTTGGTCCGGATCGGTTAGATCAGTACCCCTACCGAAGGGTGCCAAAAAAGTAGGCCGGGTCGGGTCGGATAGAAGGGTACCCGTCCCAGTTTTTATCTGTGGAGACGCAAAAAAACGAGTACCGATCCGGCCCGACCCGACCCAGACCCGCTGGTGGAAACGGGGCTTTAGACCTCTGATATCACTAAAGTGTTTTTTTTTCCAGACAGCTGCTGCTCTCTTGAGATTTTCTTTTTAAACTCTAGAGATGAATGAGAAACAATCAAACAAGCCCATCTAATACCAACAACCTCGCTATTGCTGGTTCATAACCCCCGCCCCCCCTTGTGATTCTCTCATTGAATCCGTCTTCCCCATGTCAACTGTACATTTGTACCTCATCTACACTGAGTTGCTGCCATACGTTTGGTTGGTCAGCCATACTTGTTAACAAGCAATCGAACAGGTGGATGGAATAAAATAGCCGATGAGTTCAGTAATGTAGTAGAAGCGAGGTAAAAACCAAGGCCCTGGAATGTGCAGCACTCAGAAACTCTCTCCTTGAGGAAGCACTGAACACCCAAGCCTCTTTGTGCCAGAGAATGCTGCAAACAATAATATTAGATGAAGATCAAGGCTTCTGTTTGAAATTCCATCCCACCCAGAGGAAAAAAAGAGGCGGGAGGCAAAAATGCTGTGAGGGAGATAAAGGGAGAGAAAAAAACAAGTCACAAGGGAATGTGGAGGGGTCTAGGACTGGGCAATGATGGGGAAGGAAGAGGGCACTCCTACCTTTCTAGCATGAAGCCAAATATTTTTGTTGTGTATTTTAACATTTTGGCATTCATGTGGTCATATTAAACCCCACATACAGTAGCACATACTGTATGTTTTGCTAATTTGCCTGTAGCTATTTGATGAACATCAATGTGGTTTCCATGTGTTGTCCAAGTGATTTCACATGGATTTATCAGAAATTGTTGGTATTTTTTAAAATATGAATTGCAAATTAGCCTCATCTTCTCTGATCAAAGCAGTGTGGAACAAAAAAATCAACCACCTAGTCTCTTCTTTCTGCAACTTTTATAATCATCTATTTTTCATATTTCCATTAATGTTCATTTATTCTAAAAAGGATCAACAGATTTTCCTCCTGATTTCACATGACTACCACCTCTATGATTATCTCCCTACATCCAATAAAAACAAAATGTGCTTTTAATGACTCATTGCGGTGGAGCTGTCATTGGTGCTGAAAACTTTAGCATCTCTCCCGTTTGTTTGTCTTTGCGGTGCAGAATAGAAGCTCTGCTGTTTCATTTTGATTTGCTGTGTTGCTTTCATTGCCTCAAATGAATGTGCCTTTTGAAAAGAATCTTAAATAAGCAGCTGGCAATGAGGCTCAAGTGCACTTTGGGTGTGAATGTGAAAAGCAGACACGGTATCTGTTCAGAGGGTCGCTTAGCAAAGAGCTTGACATCGTGAAGCTGGGTGGGATGAACAGAAAATGTCATTTTGGGGAATGCAGTCTAAATAAGTAAATATTTCTGAGTGTGTATGTTTCACAGGAAAAGGGAAGACAAGCAGCAAAGTGGATGTTTTGGAAGGGAGCATGTTAAGGCCAATTGACTGTGCAACAGCTTCATTATTGGGGAATTCTGTGATGGGAGTCAACCCGAAACTCCCGGTGGACACAATTAACCACACATACACAAATGTACACCAAATCCCACTGCACACCAAGGTTATCGCTACACTACTAGTAATGATGATGATGGTGATACCTTGACTAATTAGTTTTAGCCTCTCTCTCTGGTGCAACAGATTTTCTTAGTTTAATGTGTCTATTCCTTTACAAGACCCATTGAGGTATAATGGTTCTTAGTTTTATCGCCCAAATCTTTGCTTTCTTTGGTGGAAGAAATGGAGCACTGAAACTGTGATTTTACATTTTATCTGTTCCTGCCATCTGGGTTTATCTCAGCTCTATTAACCCTGTACAGTCATTACCTGGATTAAAGTTTGTATTCGTCGCTCTAAGAGGAAGAAATATTTGATTTCTTATCAGCTCTTTTATTAGGTACACCTTTCTAGTACAGGGTTTGATGCCTGTTTTTTCTTTTTTTTCATATTGACATGACAGCATCACAGTTGCTGCAGATTTGTCGTCTGCATATCCATGATGAGAATCTCCCGTTCCACCACTCTGTTGGTTTTAAATCTGGTTTAAGGTTTAAAGTTTACGTGAACCTTATTGTTCATGAGAGGCAGCGTTTCATGCAAACAGCAGGTCACCACAGTACAGATAAATAAATAAATACCAAACCACTCAACCTGCGACACAGAAAAAAAGCACATTATTAAATAGAATACAGTGAAGAAGACTTTATGTTAAAGGGGACTGAAAATCTGATGGGGGCTGCAACAAAGGAATTCTTTAAATGGTTTGTTCTCCCCCTGGCACTGAGTTTCTCTGCCCTCATGTACTGTGGAGGCCACTGGAGTACAGTGGCCTCATTGTCATGTTCTAGAAAGCAGTTGGAAATGATGTGAGCTACATGGTGCATTATCCTGCTGGAAGTAGCATCAGAAGATGCTACACTGTGGTCATAAAGGGATGGACATGGTCAGCAACAGTACTCAGGTAGCCTGTGGAGGTTAAACCATGCCACGTTGGTACTAAGGGGCCCAAAGAGGGGCCAAGAAAATTCCCCCCACCAGCAGCAGCAGCCTGAATTATGGCTTCAGGGCAAAATAGCATGCTTTCATGATGTCACCAAATTCTGAGCCTGTGGAGTTGAAATGGAGACTCATCCTTCCAGGCAATGTTCTATTGTCCAGTTTTGGTGAGTCTGTGTGAATTGTAGCCTCAGTTTCCTGTTCTTAGCTGTTCTTAGCTGACAGGAGTGGCACCCGGTGTGTTCTGCATATCTTGGTTGGAACCTGTGCTTACTGTATCTGACTTCCTGTTGCCTTCAATCATCTCCAACCAGTCAATCCATTCTCCTCTGGCATCAACCAGACATTCTGGTCCAGACAACCGCTGCTCACTGGATATTTTATCTTCAGCCCATTCTCTGGACACCCCTGAGATGGTTGTGTGTGAAAATCCCAGGAGATCACCACTTTTTGAAATACACAGAACAACCATGACACATTCAAAGTCACTTAAATCCCCTTTCTTCCTCTTTGTGATGCTCAGTTTGAACTTCAGTATGTAATCTTCATCATGTCTACACAGGGCCGGCTCTGGCCACTGTGGTGCCCCAGGCGAGGTTATAGTTTGGTGCCCCCCTGTCCTGCCGTTAATGATTCCTGATCAGGGGTGTCCAGTTCTGGTCCTCGAGGGCCACAATCCTGCAGGTTTTCTATGTATCCTGGCTCCAACACACCTGACTCCAATTACCAAGAACATCATAGGCTGTTGGATCCATTCAGTATTAGTCAGGTGTGTTGAAGCAGCGGCCCTCAAAGACCCCCTCTGGACCCCCTTGTTCACATGAACAGAGCAAGATGAGCTTCATGTGTCTGAAGTTAATATTGTTGCAGAGGTGTGATTCTCTGGTAGGATTACATCCACATGTGTCTGGATTTGGTCTCACTGAAACACAACTGCTGCTGTAATAATGACTAATAATAATAATAATAATGACTAAAGTCAGCAGCTGCTGATGGTAGCTGGACTCAGACATCCACAGTTACACCTGCATCCAGTCTGAGTCCTTCTTTCATGTAGTAGACATTGTATAGATGAACCTTATCTATGCTCTATACTGTTATTAGTAACTAAGATTAACTGAAACCCTCAGCAATAATTTAATAATAAAGTTAACTAATAATAGTGATGACTACATACATAGCAGTGATGATGAAGCTCCACCTCTGCAGCAGCTTCTGAGCAGGAGTCTGCAACCTGCAGCTACTCAGCTGCAAGTAGCTCTTTGGACCTTCCACAGGCTCTGAGTGACTTTGACTAAAAGAACCAACTAATATTTTTAAATACCTGTGAATATACACAATATTTTTAATAATAACAGATTTTGGCTTTTTTAAATTTTATTATTATTTCCACAACGTAATGACACTAAAAGTCCCTGTAATATGTTTTAAATCTATCTCTCTTGTAATTAGCTTGAAAATTAGGGGTTTTCCCATTTCACAAATATCCACAGTTTTATTTATATAGATTTTTTTATATAGTTGAGTCCCACTGTAGAAAATCTGTTTGAAGAAAATGTATCTATCCTCTTTATGCAAGTTCTTTTTTTAAAACCTAAATGTAAAAATAAACCTGAATTCTTTAAAATGACAGCATGTTTTATACAGTCAGTATTTATAAAAGAAAAAAATTGTAAGCAGCCTTTTTTCAAAAGGACATGAAAAAATTGCAGCTCTAAACAAGTTTTATCACTGGGTTGAGTCTGAAAAATGGCTCTTTGGATTGTCCAGGTTGCAGACCTGTTCTAGAGACATCTGCAGGACTTTCAGTGAATGTGGACAGATGCAGATTTACCTGCAACTGGAAGCTACAGGACAACTTGTAGCTGCAGCACACAGACTAAAATTTAATATCGTCCAGTAGCCTGTTGAACAACATCAGTTATCAGCAGCTGTGAGCATTACTGTACTACAATATGAGGTTGAAACAGTTACATTGTGACGTCTCCCACAGCAGCTGCAGCAGCAGGAACCTGCTTCATGTTAGCTTAGCTAGCCTCCAACACATGACGAGCTAAACGAGCTTTAATGTTGGGGAAAGTACATACCTCTAACTGAGAACTCTTTTCTTCACTCTACCACAATTCTCAGCGTTTTGATAAGTTGTTGACGTCTGTCATTATAAACCGCGACGTGAGATGCGCGCCCCTCCCTCCCCCCTCCTCCTCTCTCTCTCCCCCACACACCGGGCGACCAGCTCAGCCTCAGTCCACATACCTCTGCTTACGGCCGTTTTTCTTCCTCCTCCTTCCTTCACTTTTGAAAAGCTGCTCTTTTGGAAAGATGTTCTTTCATCATTCAATCACTAAAAAGTTTAAACACAACACGATCTACATTCTTCCACAGTAACCACGTCATGTACGTCATCACAGTGAAAGCAAGTGTCAGTTGGAGCTGCAGATCTGATCATTGCAAAGAAATTAAATATTGAGGTTTTATTTTGATGTCTTTTGGAGGGAAATTTCGAGTAGCTACAGTATGTTTAATCTATTCCATAATATAAAGGCTACATAACTTTAATTAACTTTTTTTTTTTTTTTTTTTTTTTTTAATTATTCTGCATTTTGCGCCCCGTCCAGGGGATGGCGCCCCAGGCGGTTGCCTGTGTCGCCTGTCGGCAAAGCCGGCCCTGTGTCTACATGACTGTTTGTTGCTACCATTTTGATTGGCTGATTAGATATTTGTGTCAACAAGTAATTAGATTGGTGTAGCTAAGTGGCTGGTGAGTATAGTAAACTATGTGTAAGTGAATGAATTTACCAGAAGTGCATGAGTTTGCCAAGAAGGTGCTGCCAGATCTATTCAGGCTTCTCCAGCTACAGTATGGTGATTTTCTATAGGCTTTTGTTTTTGACAGCAACTTGATATGAAATAGACCATAACTTCTCTCTGTGGCTTTGCCATGTTTTTCCTCATACACATTTTCCTCATTGACAGCATGTCAATGAGAAATCTTGTTTTTTGATTCGATGGAGTTGTTCAAAATCATGAGCATGTAAGCAAAAAACAAAGTAGTTTTTAGTCTGCCTTTCCACCTCTGCATGTGTCCTTTTAAAAAAAATCCTTTTCAGCACCAAGACAAGCATAATTGCACCTCTTTAAAGAGGGAGTTTCATGTCTTTATTAGGCATATAATTCGCTTTTATGGCACAATGAAATAACTGTGGTACCTTAAATAGTTTTGAAAATACAGTATACATAAAAAAACAACCTAAAAGAAATGTAACATCTCTCCATGTCTGTAGCTGACACATTAAAAATGTACTGCCGTCGCTTTATGATGTGCCCTGCTGTTTCCACTCCACTTATCACAATACCCTTATGTTTGGAGGGAGGGGGAGGAGTTTCATGGTAGTGGAGGTGCTATGTAGTTACACCTGTTTTGGCAGCCATCTTGGTTTCAACAGGAGATTCATGGATTTCTCAAATATGCATGCACTAGTCAAAGTAACCCCTGAAGCACGTTTATGGGGAGGAAGACATGATAACATAATAAAAAGCTCAGAAAAGTCAATTTTGCATTTTAGCCCCCCCCCCTTTCTTTTTTTATTTCAGTGAGACATGTCATTCCTTTTAAATTTGGTGTGGAGAAAACACAGTTAGGAGCAGAGCCAGCAGCCACCTTGATGCCCTGGGCAGGATTATGGTTTGCATTACTCTTCAATAACTAACAATTTTTCAGTAAGCTGTAAATTTACACGTGAAGGTCTCTGCAGCAGCTTCTAGAAGTCTAGGGAAGTACTATCTGGACAGGTGTAGAGCAGATTTCCCTTTTTCTGAACAGTACAAGCAAAACATGCAGCCGACGGACTAAGACTTAATGAGTTGGTTTTTTTTTTTCTGTATTTGTTTCTCCTTTATTTTCAGGACAGAGTTGAGTGGCAGCCTTGCAGCTCCCCATATGCCTACACAAGGACCAGCACTGGTTAGGAGGGGATGCTGAGCACTGATTTACTTCTTGTTTTCACTCTTTTAGACTGTTTGGTCAAAGCAGGTTATTTTCTCACACTTGAGCTCCTCAAGACTGAAAAATGCAGATTTTCCTCCCAGCATTCAGGCAGCAACTTGCACTGTTGCATTATAGCACAGAAATAAAGCAAATCAATGATCAGCTGTTTGAAATCAGGCCAGTGGTCCAACTAATGGGGAAAGCTGATTGAATAAAACAGTTTCATTGACCTGGCAGCTCCTTGTTCAACACACAGGCCTATGCAAAGCAAAGACTAAAAAGGGAAAAGCCGATCTATCTGTCGCATCAATAAATGAAACCGGCCTTCATAGCGAGAGATGGTCTTGCTCTCTCTTCATGCATTGATTTCTTTTTTCTTCTTCCCACTGTAGAATAGCCAGCTAAGCTTTTTAAAAGCTCAGGTGTAATTGTTGCATTTAGGACAGAGCGGTATCGATCAGTGTTACTGAGGCAAAAGAGCCACTTCATATTGGCTATAATGTCAGAAAGCAAGCACATGTAATGAGGACCATTTGCTCAATGTTTGGTCCTTCTTAATGGCTGCAGTCAAATCTGTTTCTGTTTCTCTCTTTGATCCATTGAGCAGCTGCAATTCATTCATGCTTGCTTCTCTTTGGGTTTGAATGATTGGGATTAATGACATGCAAACTAGCATGTGTGTTTGTGTCTGGATTTGAGATGTTTGTCTGTATGCAGAGATGGAACAAACAGCGCAACAGAGGAAGAGACCGTTTTTGGCCGATGCTTGAAGCTACGTGCTTCAACCAGGTCCATGATCTTTGTAGGGTTGTACAGCTGGAGGGTTTGTTACCAGGTCAGGAAAGAGAAAGCAGATTAATCACAGGATGACAGTGAGACAGTAAGAAAAACACAAGAAGCATCTTTCTTTCTTCCTTTGACGTATTTTTCAGTTTACTGGATGGTCCAAGACAGTGTCAAGTCTTTTGACTCAAAGCTCATTGCTCCAAAAGAGCCAACGTTTGCAGCAATATCTTAAAGTGCCCTTGAGCAATAATTCTCTTGGTTTTCTGAAGGTGCTTCATAATTATATTTTGAGCATTCATTGCTTTTCTCATAAAAAATAAATAAATAAAAAAATTCTCAGAGATGTTAACCTAAAATCTGGCATCTCTCAGCACTGTGTGCTAAAAAAAAAAAAAAAAACTTTAAGAAACTGGACATGTGGAAGACAAAAGAGGAAGTGCCAAATGGGCATATTTTTTGTAAGACACTCTTTATTCACAAGTCTTAGAATTGATATTTCAATTCTGCTAATAGCATTTCAGAACAAAGCTTCTGTCATTGGTGAACAATGAAAAAAAGACGTTTTACTATTAATCTTGAAAAATGAAACCCCAACATCACAAATGCATGATAAAATGATAATATGTTGTTTTTTTTTTTTTAAAAAAAAGGTTTCATTCGACTTAAAAGGAAATTTTTGTCTGAGAAAATCGGGATGACAAGTGATGTCAGGTAATCAAACTGGGACTGAAGGAGGAGACTTGGGTCCGGAGTGATGAATCTCTCCATCAGAGGATGATCTTAGTAGAGAACATAAAGAAAAACTGGATGTTATCAGACGCCTGCACTACAGTGATGCATACTCTGGTCCATGTCATAGACAACCTTGAGGCAAATTCTCAGTGAGAAGAAAAAAAAGTGAACATAATAACACACTAAATAGTAAACAGATAAGTCCTTATTTCTGTCTGCTATTATGCAGCAGGTATCTTCATCTGCATAAAAACAGCATCATATCATTCATCAGATTCCTGTTGTACTCGGGTTTGCACTAAAATCCTGCAATCCTGAAAACAGCATATTATAGAAGAAAGACTTGTTGTAGACCAACTGTTTTACTGGACAACTTTTATTGGACCATTGTGGATGAAAAGGACATTTTGTTGCTGCTACTAGGGAGCAGTATGGTTCTGAAGAGAAATTGCATTTGTGACTGGTCTGAAATGGGTGTATACTGAATCTACAGGTGTAATTGTTGCCTGGTATGGTACATCATTCAGATTTTAAGAATCTTAGCTTTCTAATAGTGTACTGCATATAACATGTAGGTACTTGGGAGGGAGATGGAGTGAAATAAAAATGTATTTTTCATGTCCCGCCCACAGGGTATCTGGTACCAATATAAGTATTGATTTTCAGGCTTGTTAGAAATGTACTATATACATATATATATATATATATATATATCAATTTATGTGTACCCGTTTCAGTAAGCTGCCACACATATATCCAGTTTTTCTGGCAATATATAAGGAATTGAGAGTTGGCTTCAGACTTTTACAGTGCTACTTTTAAATCCATGTCACAGTTTAGAAGAATTTTTCTTTTATCACGACACAAATAAGTGACAAGATAAAATCTCTTGCCAAGCGAGGCCATTTTAGCCTTTGTGCAGTGCTCTTCTCCCTTCACCCCCTGCTTTCCCTGATGTCAGACTAATTTATAAAGCAGCAGCAGTACTTCAGATGAGATGCACCAGTGGCTGGCAAGGCCTCGCTCCCATCCTTTAAGACCGTGTGTGTGTGTGGGGATGTGTGATGTGCCCCCTACAGAGGACCACACTCAATAATGCATAGCTGCAGGACTAAATAGAGCAAGCTGAGGCCCCCACTGCTCGATGGGTGCACTCTTCATCTTGTCCCCAAAACAAAAGTGCATAGCTTGCGTCACATTTCTTTCCTTGCACATACTTATATGAACATCTATAATGCAGAAACTCCAATTACAAAGCAACATGACATCTATAAAACATGAACCTTAATTACGCAGAGACACAAAGAGAAGTCAGGAAACACAAAAGTCCCAACATCAGATTGAGTTACTTGTAAAGCAAAGCGCAGAGCATCTCTATCCTTTCTCTACTAAGTGAAACTCTGCATTATGAAATGCATTTTGCCCTTTGAGCCTCAGTTTTAGGTGACAAATGAGCTGCGGTTTTATTCTAAGAAATGCAGACACCACATCCTCTGCAGGACTCGCTTCAGGTCCAGTTAAGCTGGAAGTGAAATTGAAAGATAAAGAAAAGCTTTTGGATTTAGTTAGGATGTTACTTTTTAAGCAGACGGGCTATAAAGCTCTTAAATTTTCAGCAATGCACATTTTACACTGACCTGCAAGTCTTCAATTTATTCCACCATCCATCATTTTCCTCAGCTTATCTGGGTCATGATGACAGCGAGTTAAACAAACATAACATTCTTCTTCTGCACTCCTGTGGGATGATAGTGAGGCTTTTACAGGCCAGGTGGGAGATGTTGTCCCTCAAACTTATTCTGGGTCGGCTTCTGGGTTTGCTTTCAGTTGGACGTGTGAGAAATACATCAGGAGAGGTTTTCTCATCACTTTACTCTTTGAGGTTGCCAGTAAAAATCTATGCAAGATGGATTTTATTTTAATGAATAAAAATGATGCAGGGATTTGAACAAACAAAACAATTGTAGTGGAACGTTTTGGCATGCAAAGGAAATAAATGCCAGCTGATAACTTGCCATTCTGGCGGAGCAACATTGTGCCTCTACAAAAAGAGCACTGTTCTGCATATTTTTTCTGCTTTTTAGTGGAACTGATCACACATAAAACACTCTGTACAAACTGTAATGCATGTTTTTAAGTCAAAGCCAAATTATATGCAGATAAAGGTCCAGTATTTCATGGTTTCCAGCAACATGACTGCTGTAGGTGACAATTAGCTGGAATTAAGTCTGAACTTGTATGTTAAACCTTCTTCTTTCCAGCACCAAGTGACCGTGAGAGCTGAATGAATAAAGCAAAGTTGATTGTTGTTTTAGAATAATATTACATTCCTACTCAGTGAGCCTCACAGCAACAGCTGATTCAGGGACTTGAAGCTTTGAATTGCAGAATTTCTTCTGTAATAAGATTTTTCATTGTATGAGCTGCTTTTCATTCCATACTAATCATATCTTACATGCACGTATGACCTTAGCATCATTCTGTACAATGTCTATGTTTTGGGTTTTTGTGGGATTAGAAACAGTTACATACTGTACTGTATATACGCAGGCTTTTCTTTTGCATTAAGTGGAATGTATTTAAGTGAAAATAACATTTTGACCTAGACCTCAGAAAAAGCTCAGAAAATACCCTTTTTTCCTGTGAAAAATGTTGGTCAATTAAACCTTTAAGCTTTTGACAGAAAAAAAAAGCAAGGAGGGAAATGTTTATTTGCATTTTTTGCTTTTTGTTTAAATGAGAACCTTTTTATTGTATTTTCATCAAATTGTTCCAATACAGAGGCATTGCCAAATTAGGGCAAGGATGTACTTACAGTAGGCCCACCCACTTTTCTGATTGGTCCAGGGCCTGGCCTTCTTTCAGGAAGCTTTTGTGCATGTAATTTAAAGTGATTTTGTGCTGGGAACACATAAATAAGTGTTGGGAGGTCATTCAAATCTGTGTATATTTCTTGTATTTCTGTTCACTCCTCTGTCTTGCAGGCTGCAGACAGACTTCTCTCAGTGTACTTGGTCCTGGGGTGTTCGTTTAGATATTTCCCATCATGCTTTGTGGCTCCCCCTGTTATGTTCTGCACCGTGGGTTAAGTGTGGGATCCTTTGACCTTTTCCTGGTGTGTATACTCAAGAGAAGCGGTCATGAATCTGGACCTTTTGGCCAGGGTCTAAAAGGTTTGCAGTGTTCTTGTGCCAACACACGACTTAAATTTATGAGTCAATGTGCAGAACTTTATTGGCTGTTGGATCCATTTAACTGGAGTCAGGTGTGCTGGAGCAGTGATAAGTTGAAAAACCTTCAGATGCAGACCCCAAAGGCCCAGATCTGCTCTCTGCTAGAGTAGAAGTGGACCTGTTACCTTTTTATTTTCAGGACCATATTGATTCCCACAAGACGTCATTTCAACATTGTTTTTTGGGCTAAATCTGGTCGGTCTGTCATAGCCTAAACCTAAAGATAATTGTAGACGTTGAAAATGGGGCTGAGTTTGGGCCGTCTGATATGGTCCAAATTTAGCCCAAAATTAGTCGTTGAAAGTTGTTGAAAAATGTCTTTTCAACGTTTCATTGAAAGACAGCTTTTCACCTTTCACTTTTTAACCAAATCAAAATGTTTCAACGCTTATAACGGATGGACGTGATGTCTTTTCAACGTCTTTTCAATCAAATTTTGCTGGGTGGGTTAGGATCCACCCAAATTTCCATAGGCCTGCCCCAAAATCAATTCCTGATGACCAAATGCACATAGCTGGTCCTGCAGAAATGTAATAATTTATAACTTTTGTTTCAGAATTTCTTTAACTCTCAAACCTTAGCACCTGCATTTAAAACTATCCATAACCAGGGACTCTAACTTCGATCATGATCTGTTAATGCATAACCCCATGGACATGTCACTGACACACACAATGGTAGAAATGTAAAGAATTAGAACAGGGAGGGGAAAAATGAAATAACCTACATACAAAGTGCAAGGTTCCTTGTGGTCTGTGATAAAACCGCTTCTGCTATTTGTGGTCAAGTATTTGTGGTCTTCTTGAAGGCATAGACATAAACATGGTAAGCAATCAAAATTTAAGTTGAATGTAAAAACAGGGTAAGAAAATGTAATAATGTTGAGCTTATTTCTGAGTCTACATTTACTGTCATTGCTAATTGAGAAGCTTTCTGCCCCAAAGAGTGAACATTTGTTCATGTGAGTAGACATAGTTTATAATTGTATTCACAGATGTGCCCCTTACTGTTCAAGCTTTTCATGGGAAAGAGCCTATTCAGTAATGCCAGTTCATCTTATTTTCTGTCTAAATGTAATCTGAACAATTAAACCAGCTTCCGAGATCCAATTTCCTTATCCTGGCTTCCCTTTCTCTTCAGTTTACTCCTTTTCTCATAGTTTGAACCTTTCTTTTGTGGTAGAAAATGTTCCTGATAGCTTAAGATTCATGTGATTGAATAATTCATTCAAAAATAAAAATGCCACAGGCAAAATGCTGTTTATTTCTCTGGGAAGAGTTGTAGCTGGTCACACGACAAGTGGAGATGAATATGCCTTAGCAGCTGAGGTCAAAGACTAAATTACTCAGTTTTCTTTCAAGCTAGGACAAAAGAGAAAGCAGAATGACCATGGGGTGCATGCTTCCTGCTGGAAGGCACTAGCATGAAGAATGGGATTAACGGTCTTGGTAGGCACTGTCTGTTTTCTGACCTCTAATTTCACCTTTTCTCATCTGTATTCTGGAGCTGTTGTCTGATCTTCTGTCCTCTATAGGCAGAGTACTATTAGTGTCTGAAAATATACTAGTAAAAAGAAGAAGCGATTTATGGCTGTTTGTGGATAAGCAGAGGGGAAAGATAATCAGTGCCATGTAAAGAATTACATATAAGAGGAGGTAATGACAACTTTTTGTGTGTTTCAGTGGCATTAAATAGAATAAAAAGGCTAAATAGAAGCTTTTTGGAAAATTTGAGGGTAAAATGAAATCATTTAAATGACAAACATGATTTGGGGTCATGTCTGGTATATTTTATGTTGTATATCAATTTGTGCAATGCAGCTACTTCCTATTACTTGAGACAATATAAGCTGAGAGCTCCTGCTGTATATAATGATGTGTTCACTGACCACAGATTTTACAAACTTACTGGAAAATGTCAGAGATTGAAAACAGAGCAAGATTTGTGGTTTTCAATTAATGTCTCTGGAAAATAGCCCCTTAACTCCTATTTATTTCCCCCCAAAGCCCGTGGCCACTCAGACATTCTGTCATTCTTACACTGTAAAATGTTTAACTTAAAAATGTGTGTTAAAGGGCGACCTTAAAATTTTGAGTTGAATGGAACATTTTTGGGGTTTTTAAGATGCGTTTGATTAAATATTTTAATTTCTAACAGCAACATATCACAAGCTTGTTAATTTGACATAAAATAATACATTGAGACAACATAAAATGCAATTAACAGTGTTGTAATAAGGGCTGGATGATATTGGGGAAAAAAAATCAAGGTGTTGACCTTTAGACAATCTTCTCTTTTCTTTTCTTTTCTTTTCTTTTCTTTTCTTTTCTTTTCTTTTCTTTTCTTTTCTTTTCTTTTCTTTTCTTTTCTTTTTTTTTCTTTAATGCCACCAGTTTTAAAGCATCTGTACTGAAATCTGCACAGATGCTCTGTACTGTAAAGAAACTAGAGACTGGCAAGGGCGTTATCATTATTATTATTATTATTATTATTATTATTATTATTATTATTATTATTATTATTATTATTACTACTATTATTAATATTAATATTAATATTAATATTAATATTAATGTTAATATTAATATTAATAAAATAATAATGCATTTTATTTTTAAAGCTGAGGGTGGTCGATAGATACCAAAAGGAAGAATATTTGAAAAGAAATTTGCAATAACGATATAACCAATGATATTGATGGCTGCACCAGATGTCACAGCCACAGTAAAATCTTTCCTCCATTTGCCCCGATATAAGACTCTGAAAATTATATTTAAGTTTCAATTGCTTTTTTCATTTGGATTATATTAATAAACACTTTCTTCGATCGTTTGAAGCCGATACCTGCTGAGCTGCTTTGATCTGCTGTGTTTCCTTGTTCACTCATTCAGTGGAGCTCCACTGTGATGCAAAGGTCATATGAGGTCATATCACATTTTACCAATGTCAAAAAATATACAAGAATAGTCAGGATACAACATTCCACACCTCTATTAGTATTTTCTTTAAGGGAATTTGGCTGATTATTTCTTCCATGCAACTGTTGACGAGTATTTGCAGCTCATAGCAGAGCAGCTAAGCAAACCTGGATGCAGCCAATGTTTTTCTCCTCTTTAGATTCAAAATTATGCAAAATTTGATGTAATGCATCCCGCCTTTGAATGTACAGAAATTACTGCATGAGTTTGTCACACACACGTTACTATTTTATGAATTTGGAGGGAGAATCTGACTTAAGGAAGAACAAAAAACACACTGACATACCTACAATACCTGAATTAACAAGGATGTAAATGAATGTGTTTCAGTTACTCTACAGTATAGTCATATAAGACAGTTTTATTCTTATTCTTAAGAAAGCCCACTCCCCATTCCAAGGAGAAAAAGAAAGTCAGAGGGTTTGTAATTATGCAGAGATTTTTAATTATTTTTGTTAAAATTATACGAAGTAGACAACTTGGAAAATGAGTGTACAGACATGAGAAGTAATTTGGAAAAGACAGCTTGAAACTGGTGCAGGCATCAGAAAGCAGCAAGGAAATCTTTTATAGTTCACTGATTTTAATAAAGAAACTAAATTAATTTTACTTCCAAGTTTTATAAGGTCACCGGGTACAAGCTGTTCAGTAATCAGCTCTGTTTTAGCTGCGATGTCTCTGCTGAAAGTGCTTGTCGAGGGTAGTTAAAGGCAGAAGTGTCTTTAACTCTTCAGAGACGTTATGGGAGAAGACACCTGTCTCCACAGTTTCTTCTTATTTCTCCACTTTCCAGTAGAATTGATTGGTCAGGAGGAAGTGCTTTTACTTGTCTCAATTCTTTATCCGTAGCATAACCTGGTCCCAAGTTGGTTAGTTTTGCAGGGAACAGTGAATTACTTGGGTGATATTTCCCCGAAGTGACACAGACTGATAAATCTGTCCCTGTCTGGTACAACTTCAGTTCAAAGTCTGTGAAGATGGGTTTACTTTGTTAAGGAATAGATGAAGGGATGAAAGATATGGTCTGTCCTTCAAAATAAAAATGTGACAAGAAATAACTGTGCTTCCCTGCATGTGGGTTACCGGTATGTACGTACTGTACAGTATAGATCCACGGGAGACAGTGGAAGGTGTCATACATGCAAATAAATGCAGAAAATAAACCCACTTGCAGAAACTTTGAAAGAGAAGACTGGAAACAGTAGCTCTGAAAGAAGTCCTTCAAGCCACCAACATTACCGGGAGGAGAGAGGAGACAACTCTATCTAAACACAGGAAAGGAGGCAAGACCAGAGGAGATGAAGATTAACTGGTCAGGAAAGACAAGATGGTTGAGAAAAAAAAAAGATGAGCAGAGGAAATTAGGAAAGTGGAAGAGGATGCTATGTGAGGAGCAATAAGAGGACAAGAGCAAATGAAGCGAATAGAGATGGAAGATGAAAATAAAATGATGAATTAAATCAAGGTTGGATTAAAAATTAATTTGGGGAAATTTTAATTTAAGAAATCCTGGAAGACATGCTTTATCTATTTTTTTAACCTCTTAGTTTTTCATGAAAATGTAATTACAAAGATCAGACTCTGAATTTGTGCAGTCTGGATTAATTATGACAATATTGCTCTCAGGTTTGTGTGTGTGTGTGTGTGTGTGTGTGTGCCATGCACTCTGGCATCCGCTCAAAAACATGAAAATAATGGTACCACTAAGACTTACCATACTCCAGATGTCGGCACTCATTTGCCACATTCCCTTTATGTCAGATCAAGTTTTCTAACCATTTATGTTTTGTTCCAACTGTTTTATATCCCTGTTTATTCCCAGTGTGTAGCAGTGGACCATGAATTTGAAGCTTTTTGATATTGCTTGCTTATGTCTACCCTCTGCCTATTCAACTGGTAGTTTGCGTTTTTCCTTTTGAATTTTGGACTAGTGATGATTCTCACTTCTAGGAATAAAGATATCAGTCTGCCCCGCCCCCCCCCCCCCCCCCCATTTCTAATTTCTCTAAAGTAAACTTGACATACAAAAAAAATGTAATATATACTTAGTGATGCACAATAATATCAGCCTGATATCAGCATCCGCCGATATTGGGTTTAAAACTGTATTTCGATATCGGCCCAAGATCAACCTGATATCAGTTAATGTTTTCTTTTTTTATTTGTTTATTTTATATGAACAGATCATATAAAAAACAAAGGAAAAACTTCTAAATACACAAGATTTAGCCCAAATGCTAGTTTTCGTCTATGGTCTGTAGCCAGATCTACAAAGGCTCCCTGAAATGAGCAGATATGTAAATATAAGATTGTAAATAAAACAGTTATCAATATAAGAAACCCATAATGTATATAACAGTCGCTGTTTGGTAGTGAACCCACATAATGATTTTTTTTTTCTTTTTGATAATCCATGGGGCACAGGAACAACATAAGGCCACCCCCACTGTTATTCACAGCAGATGCAGGAGACAGCATTTTTTAAATTTTGCACAAGGATTGAAAATTGCATAATTTTCAGCTTTAATATTGGTATCGGTGTTGGTATCTGTATTAGTATCAGCCATGAGAAGTAGAAAATTAATGTTTATCGGTATTGGTTGAATTTTTTCATATAATGCATCACCATATATACAGTACCTTGGTAGCTGTCCCCATTTCCATTTGCACCAACTGAATTGTTCAACTGCTTGATTGTCCAGGAGAAAGCAAACTAGGTGTTCAAGCCACAACAGACTGATTCTGAAATAAACAGTCCATTTATTTCAGAGCTCGAATGAGAAAAATAATGCCAAATATGAATGTGGCAAAATGTATGATGAAGAAGAACTTGTAAAGGAGGGGTTAAAAGCAGAGGCAGGTTGGATTACAAGGACAGGAAGCAAGCCCCATACATGAAAAAGACAGGCAATGTAATCAAAAGAAGGATATACTCAGAGAGTGGATGGGAAGAAGGGCTCAGTGGCTGAAGTGCGTTGCTCACGATCCTTCAGGATGCGCGATCACAGCACTAGCAGTACAATCAAACAGTGAAGGACAAAAAGCATGCACATGGACAGGAAGAGATTAAACAGGAAACACGAGCTAGTGAGTGGATAATGAGTTATGTTGCTTCTGCTTTATTAGCTGCAGTCATGGACATACGAGTTTCACTCCAACTCAAATAACCTAACATATGTTGTAAAACAGTTCATTATAACCAAACATGTCTCATATTAAAGGTTAAAAGGGCAAAATGCTCAGTGAAGGATAAGAAAGACAACAATTTTCAAAACCTGAAACTTCTCACCACTTGATCAGAACTTACTGTAAGAGGCCTTTCACATGGGAGGTAAAGCATCTCTAAGATCTAAGGAGTTCATTTAACCAGAATAACCAGGTCCTGGATGGCTGAGAAATCTACACTAACATATTTCAGAAACACTAAAAGCTTTGTCTTTTGATGCCCATGCTGATACAAGCAAACAATTTTGAGTGAAAATGATAAGCATTTGTTTGTGCGATGATTCAAGAATTCATCTCTATACTGGGCTGTTTTTGCAACCTGATCTCACGTCGATAATCGTACTGGTCCGTACTGGTAAAATATTGCCATTTCACAAAAGCAAACTCACATTTCCTCACTGTGTTTCCACAGCTCGTTGAACCTAGCTTAGAAATCTCCCTGGATGATGTTACCCCTCTTAAAATCAGACGATCAAAGCCCAGATCAGAGTCCTGGTTAAACGACACCACCCGTGCTATCAGACGGGAGTGTTTGAACAGTGATGAAAAAAGGTTTACAGGTTCCATTTGAAATGTTGAGAGTAAGTTGCAATGATTGTTAGAAAGCAGTAAAAACTGCAAGATCCCAGTATTTTTATGAAACTATTGCCTCAAACTGAAATCCCTGTTTTCTATTTAACATTCTTAACTCTGTCATACATCTGGAGCCTGTCCCAACTGAGCTTCCCTTGACCTTCATTGTTTCAGTCTAAGTGTACTACCTCGTCCTCCCGTGTTTACCTTTCTTCACTGGCCTTTTATCGGAAGTCCGTCATTACTAATTTAGGAGGAAAGAGGGACCCTAGCCTAAAACTCGATGCTCACATAAACTCGGTGGTGAAGTCTTGTCTTGTTCAGTTGAGGCAGTTGTAGAAAATAAAGTTGTTCTTTTTTTTTTGTCCAGACATGACCTCAACGACATGCTTTAATATTGGCCCATCTTGAATCTTGTATCTGTTCTTCATTAGCCTGTCTTCAATCAATCCGCCTTCAGCTGGTACAAAATGCTTCCCTACACTGGCCTCCTGTGAGAACTAGGTTTTAAATTCTTTCTTTTAAGCCTCAAAATGGCCTTTCCCCACTTTATTATGTAATAAATTAATAGCTTTATACTTTATAATGTAATCATTGATTTTTGCTGGTCCATCCATCTGTCCATCTGTTAGCAAAATAACTCAAAAAGTGCTCAACAGATTTAAATGAAAATTTCAGGGAAAGTTGGTAATGGTACAAGGAAGAACAGACTCCATTTTGGTGTTGATCTGGGTCACTGTTTGGATTCAGGTGGCTTTTTTCAGGATTCATTGTCATTGCGATATATGGCCACATGGGGGCGCAGCTTGCTGGAGATCCCCTCTCACCATTTGAAACTAACATTGTTATTCCTCCAGGTACGACAGACACAAGTGGCTTTCTCTACAGATGGATTTGTTGAATCTTGCTTGGTTAGACTCATAAACCCCACCGTGAAAACTAAAAGGCACAAACAATACAATAATTAGTTTAGACAAAATAAAGACAATTGATAAATATGACGACTACTACAAAATAAACGTACATAACAATACTTTGTAGTACAAAGAAAGAGAAATTATTTGCGGTCATGTTCTTCTTTTTGTTTAACTTAACTTGAGCATACATATCTGCACTCTCTGGAAATCGCTTCCTCTAAGGAAACCTAACATCTACTCTGCATACAAAGCTTACTCATGCGGTACAGCGCCCTCTGGTGGCGCACAACAACAATAATAATGAAATACACTGAAAAGCAGTCATAAATGAAAAAGTGAAGAAAAAAATGGTGGTGAATGGTGGTAGGGGAGAACAAGCTCCTTGGTGGAAGTCTGCACTCTCTGAATGCTTTTCTACCATTTGCACTGTTGTACCATTTAGTTTGTCTTGTTTCATATGATCTTGTTTATAATTTGGGCTACTTTTTATTTTGTATAGCATATAAAGGAGGAACAAACTAATCAACCAATAAAAGTTGTCAATAATTTTTAGTCTAGTTCAAGTTGGTTGACCCCTGTGCCTGCCCACTCCCTCAGGTTGGATAACCAGATGCTTCTCCAGTAATTTCCCAAAATCCAAGAGGTGACCAATCTTTCTCAGTGCAGCTCCGAGGCTGTGGAATGATCTGCCTCTACATGTTAGGCAGAGTTTTTTTTGGGTTTTTAAAAAATTTTAAAAAATATTTATTTTTTTTTTTGGTGTAAAAAAAATTTTATTATTTTTTTTTTTTTAATTTTTTATTTTTTTTTTTTTATTTTTTTATTTTTTTTTTTTTGATTTTTTTTTTATTTTTTCATCATTCATTTATTTTTTTCCCTTTTTCATTTTCTAATTCCTTTTTTCTCTCCTATCTTAGTTTTCTCAAAGATATAAATTTAATAATAAAAAATTTTTTTAGTTGTCTTGTAAAAATAAAATATATAACCAAGAGCACGATTTACTTTGGTTGGATAGGATAAAAAATACAACAGAATATTGGCAAAAAATAAATAAAATATTAAAAAATACCCCCAAACCCAAAAAAAAAATTTTTTTTTATTAAATAAAAAAAAATATAAAAAATAAAAAAAAAAAAAAAAAAAAAAAAAAAAAAAAAATAGTGACAGAAGAAGAGTGATGTACAGTTGAGACCATTAATGAGTTCAAACATGGCTAAGATTAAATTTACAGAAAGGCGGCAGCTCTATGAGACCTGGAGGGACAAGACTGTGTGGAGAAAGTCTGGGGAAAAATCAGAAGCAGACAGCACAGAGGCGTTTGTTATCTTTTAAACTAACATGACTTATAATAAATTTCTTCTGTGAAATATATTAATTGACAAGTGTGCATACAGTACAGCATGTGTGAACTAAAAGGAATGGTGTTTGTTTTGGAGCTGGAAGGTGGTGTATTGGTCAGTATTGTTGCTGTCTTTGTGTGGACTTTACATTTAAATGCATGGTTTTCTCCGGTTTCCTCGCTTCCTCCTATATTCCAGGATGCTCGGTCACCTGCCTTTCAGCTGATGGCAGTCGGTGGAGGCTCCAGTCCTTTTGTAAGCCTGAATCGGAAACAGAATATCAGGATGATAGATATTATCTGGCATTGTAATGTCCAATACAATCAAACTCTCAGATTTTAAAGACTTTGGCACAGTTGTTTCCTATTTCAGACCAAACCGTTCTACAGCTCAATAACTGTAACAACTGCAATCCTGGCATGTTTTATTTTTAACCATGGGTGCAACTATTCTTCTAGGGTTAAAATAAATAAAAAAGATTAAAGCTGAGCAGGTTTACCCCACTAGGAAGCATCTCTTGACATTCGTTCCATTCTGAATTGATTTCAGCAGGGAGTGGATTGTGTATTGATATACCCCTGCTCATCCAAATGCAAATTGAGTAAAAACAGCAGGTGGCAGCTGTAGTAAAAAAAAAAAAAAAAAAAATCTTGGCAGAGGATTATATGCATCCATGTTGGTGTTAATACCTTTAAAATACAAACGCATCATTGTAAAATTCAATTTGTTTTGATGACAGTCGCAGCAAGCTTTTGAACGTAATTTAATTTACTGTTATCACAGCTAAAGGTTAGCGTTGACATGCCAGCACGGTGATGAAAAATCATTTCTCTCTGACTGTGTTCATGTGTAACTCCGATGGCCGAGTGAGACAGCTGCAGTAGCAAAAGTTGAAGTGGTTGAAGTCCCCCCACACACACACACACACACACACACACACACGCAACTCACAAAGCCATTAATCCAACCATCCATTCAGCCAGCACCGGAAACGAAATTCCACTCGCCAACGTTTGACTGGGTTTTTCCGCAGAGGGACCGAAATCACCTGCATGACGAGATTCTTCCAACACTGAAAGGAGCTTTTGATTTAGATCAAACTAAACTACACTGAAAGCATGAGTGAGCATGATAACCCACCATTTTGGAAAGTTATGCATGACAGCAAGTATATGCTTACCCTCTTAGGAATATGTGAAACGTTGAAGGAAAAGTAACAGTGTGATAATGGAAGTGAGCACTGTGTAAACAGAGCACCACTTCCAACTTTTGGTTAACAGACATGCTGTTCTTACACATGATTTATATAAGAAAAATAAGAGTAAAATTTATCAGTGGGATATATTGATATTGAATAATCAAAATTAAACACAAGTTCAGATGAAAAAAAAGGAAAGATGTCATGATTTGAAAGGTTTTTTCAAAAAAATGAATGAAAGAGTCATAAAGAAGGCAACGCTGAAGAGAAAACGACTGAAAATCCCATAAATTAAAACGATTTTAGAAACGGAGAATGTCTGGATGTTATGGAGAAGTTGAGAGAATAGTATTAACAGAGATAGATGACAGTACGGATGGTGTGGTGGTTACCAAATACAATAACAATGTCTATTTCAAGCAGGGAGAAGTAAATGAGCAGTCATATAAAACAGCTAATGGAGACAAGGACAGATGAAGATAACATGACAGATGAAGATAACAAATGGCGGGAGAAAACATGAATAATAAACAGAAAAACTAAAAGGATTAAGTCATCTCTTTGAAAGAGGAATATCAACTTGATGCAGAGCTGTGAAAGAAACCTTTGCTATTTCGCCATACACATAATAAAAAACAAGATATTAACATTTATTTAATCGCAGAAGTCATAGGAGACTTCAATTAAGGCCTTAAAATTCACAGAAAGAAAGTAAATAAAAAAGAAATAAAGAAACAATCCTGAAGAGACTGAAATTAACACTTGATATCACTGGAATGAGCAGAGCTGGAGGCCAATTTTCCATTTAATGAAAGCCATATTCTGTTCTTAATATAGCCGACGAGACCTGCCACATACAGAGGTCAGAAAGTGAATGTTTTAAAGATCCCCCATAACAAATTACCAGTGGAGTTCAAGTTGAGAGCTGTTTAAACTAAACACACAAAGATGAAACGAGGGCAGCTTCTTCATTAAAAGCACACGTGAGTTCCACCAGGAGACAATTGAGGATTCATAATTAGAAATATAAAAACCTGCTGTGTCTCTTTCATGTGAGGAGTATTGCTAGAATCTCTACTGAGAGCTCCTGGGAAGCTGTAAATATTTAATTGGGAGTTCAATTTAGATTGAGGTTCACAGATGACTAAACATTTTGTTGCAGAAGACGCGGTGGAGCTTCAGAAGTGTGTGCTGGGATGTGGTGCCTGTGTGTGTGCGTTTGTTGCTGTGGATAAATCTTTGTAGGTCAAGCTGATGAAATCCTTTTCCTTCTTAGACACATGAGCAAAAAGATCAAATTGAAAGATGGATGCTGCTCGTATTTGTTTGAGGATAAATACACATCTCTTGTCTCAATACATAAAATCCAAAATCAAGCTAATCCAGATCTGCTCACAGATTATATAACCAATGAGCTCAATGCTGCCCTCATGGTCAGCTGACAAGTCCATTTAATCATTATAGTCAATATTGTAATCATTGTCATTATTACTGTCCTTTCTCCCAAATTAGGGGGTCACATAAGTTCATTTTCTCCATCAACAACAACTCAAACCTCAAAAACTTCATACTGTGGATATTGACAAAGTAAAAAAGAAACTTGAGAAATTGTAACATATAAATGCCTACACAAAATGATTTCCCAATATAAGCTTTAAAGTAGCAAAATGGCTTCATATCTTTAGATGTCATTTTCTGCTGAATCATGACTGAAATGGTGACCCATCAGCATGAAACTTCACCCCGTGTGAATATGTGTTTTTTTCTAACCGTATATTTACATTTGCAGGTGGAATAGAAGTAAAGTAAGTTGGAGGGGAATAAAAAAGCTAATGGATTTATGAAGGACAGGACTTAAACTAGCAATCATCCACCACTGAAACCTTTGTTTGAAGATGGCAGGTTACCTGTTGATATTGTCACAACATGATTGTGCAAAATTTAGTAATGGAAACTGCAGTAGAGAATAACAAAAGATAAATATTACATCTGCGTATAATGTGGACTGATGTAAGTATTTTACCTACTTTACCCTTTTTTTCCAGACTTTTTTAGTCTATTAATGTCTTCGCAACCAACAAGCATCTTTTTTTTTTCGTGTTTTTATGAGCACTTTGGCTGTATAACTTAGCAATGCATTGATCAACTCAATCCATCAGTAGCTGCATTTCCATGGACAAATATTTCATCTACAGTATCTGACTGAAATCTTTCCGATCAGAGATTCCAGCTGAAGTGTTGACATGGATGATTTGATTAGATGAATAAACTTGATGGGTGGATTTATACGTTCGTTGTGCTTTGACATGCGGAATGCCTCCTAGTTATAAGGGGTTTTCTTTCTTTAAAATTTATAATCCTTTGACAGTCAGAATGCTCAATAATCCTTAACTCTTTCAGTTTTCAACAAAAACGTTGCATCCACCACAGTCCTGTTCTGTTTTGCAACTGCCGTCATCCCCGAATCTGCTACATCAGATAATCTGACATGTTTAGCTACATGACGCATTTTTATTCAGATTGGCATTTGATAAGATCCAAACTGCGTCATGGAAATGCAGCTAATGTTTTTTTGTCACTTGTCTGACATTTTAGTGCTGGAAAAACCTCATGAAAAGATTTAAATGATGGTTTCTTTCTAAGATTTTGATTTATTTCTTCTGGCTCATTTGGTAATTGGGGCCGGGACTGGTAGGAATTTTAAGTCATAATAATTAGTGGCAGGATATACTGGAAAGCTATTGATATGCAATGATGAACTTCAACATGAATCTTCTTTGGTTAAGAAAACAGTTACAAAATAGACAACTGGATGCCCTTATAGCTGTCTTTAGTGTAGCTTTCCCATTAGGTTTCTCTCCTAGTTCTCCAAAGTGAGAGTGCTTTGACAGCAGTTAGAACAATCTGATAACACAGACATACAAACCGTGAAAGATGTCACTCCAACAGATTGCTTAAACCATTAACATCATGTATCCCCTACATTTGAGTTCATTTTGGCTTTTGTCTATTTTATCTCCACCACCGACAACTTCCTGGTTTTTCCCAGTAGTTTTCCTGCTGTTTTTGTTAGTCACAGCTTGTAGACAGGTGCTTTAATTGAGATTTTATCAGTTAAAGGAGACAGCTTCAAGTTAAATTCCTCCCCACCAGTAGGTTGCGCACTCACACTAACTCAGTTAGCATTAGGTATGTTACAGAACTGGCTAACCGTTAATTAGCATTAGTAAATGTTTGACTAACATGTCCAGGATGAAAGTTGCAACCTCCATAGGTTTTTTTGAGCTCATTTCTTACCTTCACCCACATCTTGCTTCATCTTTTGTCCACTTGAATTTGAGAAATGTAACACAAGGAAGATGTTATTTCTACACATAGCAATGGAGCTAGCAACTTTTGAACCAATGCTAATGGTAAAGAATCCCAACATTGGCATGGTAATCAAATCTAGTCCTAAATATTTGTTTTTCAGACCTGTCAAAATTGATAAACATTCATATACTATGATTTTTAAATCAATATAAATACTTCTATTTTGCACCCCTCTGGACTTTCTGTGAATGTTTTTTTTTTAATGATTGTTTTGATAAAAACGTTGTAGCTATCACCTTTGAAACATTTATTTACATGCCGCTATGGAATTTTGGATAGGTAAGGATACTGGCTTTGACGGTAAACTGCTTTTTCCCATCTGCAGGGTTGAGTGGCAGTTTGGAAACTCCATTCACAAATACTTCATTAAGCTCAAATGCATCTCACTACTCTGTTTTAGTTGTTTGCAGACGGTAAAAATTCTAACAACCAGGTGATCCTGTAGAAAATCCCATATCCCATCCCATAATGAGACACAATGACTTGTTTTGTTGTATTTCAGCCTTAGCTTTAGAATGAAGTAAACAAACATGTTTCCCCCAGGAGCATTCTAGCAGTTCCTTTTCTGGGGAACACTTGAACAGTCAATCTAAATGGCCATGATACAAATTAGCGTTTTTGGATACATCATTAAATTTTGGAGGGTTAGAGGGTATCAAAGCCTGATACTTTTATACGAAGCATCATAAGTATCTGCAGCTTCTTTGATGGTCTTCCCATGTGGGCAAAGCTGTTTTTGGAGGCTCTGCTTTTAGCACAACATGGTTGTGATTTTCATGGGTATAAATTCTGCATCCTGCTGTGATGTGTGTTTTTCTCTGCTCAGTTCCTGTCTGGCTTGTAAGTACCATGTACTATCAAAAATCCTCATGAGTGCTGGATAGTCTGCTCTCCTTTTGATAGAGAAGCTCTTTCATGAAGCTGATTTCTCATTCTGAGAAGTCGAGATGGTGGGTTGAAATTTGACTGAGTGAAAAGGAGTTTGATATTTTTCAAGTAGTTAACAGGCTACGGACGTTTCACAGCCAGTTGTTTAACAGTGAAGCTAGATCAAAAGTGACAAAAACCCTCTTACAATGAAGTAAACACTCATAACTGCTATCCAGTAACTGAAGGTTTCTATTGTCAGATACTGTACTTCAATCTGCCGCGCTGTTCATTGTCAGCTAACTGCAATTTAAAACATACCTCAAGGAATAAAACAGGGGAAAAGGCCATTTCTCGAATATAATCTAGTAAAACACTTTGAACTGAATGGTTCCTATCAAAATCCCCAGAAACAAAGTTTGAGTAAGATTGAAAATGATGTGAGATCATGGAGCAGACTGTGGAGATGTGCCACGGAAGGCCTGGACGCTGCAAACATTTAGCATGAGAATCTAAATGAGATTATCCAACAAAGACTTCTTTACATCATGCTTTGTTTTCCGTCCTTTGCTAAAGAGGACAACACAGATGAATAATGTATAAATCATTTACACTCAGGGCTTCTGAGCTTTAAAGAACTCTTTTATCAACATATACTGAATAGAGTCAGCAGCAGATGCCTGCAGACACCACTGTGTGGCTCGTGAGTCTATTAAACTCTTTCCCTCATGTTAACATCATTTTTTAATAATCTGTTAAGCCAAGTGAAGTAAAGGAGAAATACACTTCAGTGTGCATCAGTTTTTACTTTTAAATGATTTGAAA
Source organism: Atherinomorus stipes (assembly GCA_023101725.1). Taxonomy (NCBI): domain Eukaryota; kingdom Metazoa; phylum Chordata; class Actinopteri; order Atheriniformes; family Atherinidae; genus Atherinomorus; species Atherinomorus stipes. Next base: position 157,635 of record JALJCO010000842.1, read on the forward strand.
TGATGTGTTGGGATAGTTGTAGTTACTTTCTGCTTTGAATAGGAAAATACAAACCCTGCTGTCCCATGATTGTTAATTGAGAAGAACTTTTTGTCATTTATTAGAAAGACAAAATTGGCCAGCAAATGTGAAACTTGAGACTTTGAGTCAGACTGAAGCTGCAGCACTTAAAATTTTAAGGCTTGATTTCAGTTTGAGGACCACAGTTTGCATGTCAGAAGTGGGACTTGCCGCTGTGATGTCACTCACTGGGTTTGGAGGAGGTAGTTCAGCATTTGGAAGTCACCATTCGGATCTTAAATGGAACCAAAAACAAGCTTATATTTTGACAGGAGTGTGCAGCAGGAGAGTGATGCATATTCAGAATGAGGGACAATACTTGCTGTTAAATTCCTTATTGTTGATTTATTACCTCAGCCAGAGAGGTAATGTTACCGTTTGTCTGTGTGTCTGTTAGTTTGCAAAATAACTCAAAAAGTTATGAATGAATTTGAATGAAATTTTCAGGGAATTCCTGGATCCAGATAATACACACATTCATATTATGGGTTTCATTTTATCTGTTAATGGGCAATATGCACAACTCCACTATTCCTGAACTTAAGCCAGCATTTCCATGTGGGGCCCATATTGGTTATAGTTTGGCTGCATATGAGGGACCCAAGTGTCCATGGTTTCCACGGTGGCCCCACCTGTGTTTGCCCATATAGCCGGCATGGGCTTGAACTGGGAAAATTTGCAGATCTCATAGTTTAAAATTACCTGGGCCCCATATGTGGAATCCCACATGGGAAAATACAGGTGGGGCCACCATGGAAACTGTGGACAAACCCACTTAGGTTTGTCATATGCAGCCAAAATATAATCCATATGGGACCCACATGGAAATGCAGCCCCTCCCCTCGGGTTAATAGTCACATTTGTTGTGATTTAGCTTGGGCAACCACAATATATATAGCGTCACTTTGTATGATATTAATATTAATATTAATATTTCTATTAATATCAATACTAATACAGCCTCGGAGCACCACCTTACTTATTTGATATGTAATGGAAGCAAGGAAAACCATTAAAGTCTTAAATCAACTCTTAGATTGATTTAATGAAGTGATCAGTCTCAGGACGCTTTCATGAGTTCTCGCTTGAAGTGACCTTTCATGATACATCAGAAAAACCACAAACAACGACTAGTTAAGATAATACGGAGTATTTATTAACTAGTCTACAAACTACATGAGATAATGTATGTACAAGATATATACAAGAAATATGTGAGCATGATGATCAACCAAAAGTTATCTTGTGAAAGAAATGTGAGATGGTATGAAAATGAAACATAAATTAATTAAGCCTCAGTTAATTAATAAATGTTCAAAGAAAAAGAAGGAAGGATTTCTTAATCAAACTAAACAAAGTTAAATTGGGTCTGGTAAACCGCAGGCCTGGATTAATTCACTATCACCAACTTCTTGTGACATCAGATCATATTTCATAGCAAATGATCAGGATTCTCCTTAGAGGTTCCGTCTGACTGAGGTGCTTCACTCACGCCCTGGTTCTGCTGGACTGTTCCTCAAATCCTTTGGAAGATTGTCGGGTGGATGGATCCCAAAAATCTTCCCGATCTCCTGGAAGTTCGTCCGGCTCTCTGCGGGCTGTCAGCTCAGTGGTGGTTCTGGTTCGTCCTCTCTCTCTCATCCGTCTCCCCAGAGACGTGCAGCTTCAGGACTGATGTCACGGGATGGTTGATAGTAAAGATGATTTGGGTTAAAGTCTTCTTCTCTCCATCACTCCTCCGAGTGATCCGTGGTTCTGAACTCTGCTGAGTTCAGAGCAGGTGTTTCGTCTCATTCTTTCCCCATTGTTCCAAGTTTCTTCAGTTCTGCCTTGTTCGTTCTTCTTCTCATCAGATCTCTCCAATTGTGATTCTCACAGCTCAGAGCTTCGCGCTCTGCCTGGCAGTGGAATGTGGCTTGCAGCTTGTCAGCCAATGGGAAGCTGACAGAGTCAGGTTTCATCCAACAGTCAGACACATCTCAAATGATCATTTGACTATCAGTCAGCTTAATGGTTATAAGCATCTGTGAATTCTAAGTGAGGCATGTGTAAAATGGATCAATTATTCAGACATGATGAAATAAAATGAACACAATGAAATAAAATAAAGCAAAGATCTGAATTATATGAATAAAGAAAGACATTGAATAAACAAATCAGCTAAACAGATAAAACAGGATTAATCTTGATGATTTAAGATTCCTGTAAAGAAAATACATGTGTTAGACATCATTTGATATGAGGAAGTCCATTTCTAACATAAAAGTGGATTTCAGCAGTTGGGTAAAGTGTCTCTTTCTTCACCTTTATGCAGCAAATCCTGGAATGCATGTGATGTGAATTTGGGGAAGAAACGTTTTGTTTCTAATCACCAAAGTATGTCATGTTGCATATCAAAAGAAAAGTCTTCATCATGAGATTAACATGAGCTTACTTTCCTAACAATATAAAACAGTTCTTGGATGTTCAGAACACATTACAAAATTGGCTTTACGGAACCAATTTATAGCAGGTCGTAAATACTGTGAAGGAGTATCTCCAAGCTTGGAGGATGGGTTCACAGTTCACCGATTGGACTGTTTGTTTTACCAAAATGCAGGTCCTCTCCTGAGTTGCTCTCAGGACCGTAAATTAGTGATTACTCAGAGAAGGTCCTTCTCTGAGCAAAATTCCTCCTTGGGATGTCTGTTTTACATCCAAATGTGGTCTTTATCAATCAGTATGTGTACCAAAGTATATTTGGTTAGATGTGTGACCTTTGGGCTTGAGATCACTACATATTCCCCCACTTGATTACGATGTTCAGTTAAGAAGGAGATCGTAATCACAGATGAATTGGTCCAAAGGGAGCAGCGATGATTCTTGCAGGTTCAATTTGCTTTTTCCATATGACTGATGTCATCAAGAAATGGATTCACTAAATCATAAGAAAACAAAAATAAAATAGAAAAAAAAGGATATGCATGCACTATTCGTACACCTAAAGTAACTTAAGAGTTAAACATGTATTCAGGACTAAGGGTTAAAGTCTGAATTATCAAAATAATAATGATAAACAAATGTGTACTATAAAAACTTTAAAAGTTTTTAATTTACAAAAGAAAAATCAAAACACTGCTTCAAGTGATTAAGAATTAAAACATAGCATAGAAAGAGGAAAGGAAAAGAAGTGTTCATTTCTAACTACGCTACCATATAATAATGATTAATATCCTCTAATAGGTCATGCATGGGTCGATGTGTAAATGGAGCTTAAATTTGCAACTGGATGTGAGCACATTCAATGTGAAATCGAACTTCTGCTGTTACATACAGTAAATTTTAGCTCATTATTCCCCCACTTGTTGAAATCATGTGTGTGAAGTCAGCTGTGGGAGAATTCTGGATGGTAAACTTCGCTGTGAAAGTTTAAAGTTAGGTTCAGACCTGAAGAGAATTGTTTAATTTTCATTCAGGTACAGACTGTGGTTGCTTGGCTGAGACTTAACTCTGAGATTAAGGCTCTTCAACCATAATGTTCAGCTTGTGAGTAAGGTTGTTTCTTACTGGACTGACGGGACTTTGACTTAGGTCTGTAAGTGGCTGCATCAGAGGCCTGTTTACCCAGCTCCCTGGAAGAAGACTCAGCACAGGGTCAAGTTTGCGGTGTTTAGTTTGCAGGTGTTTCTGAAAACCTAAATCAGCCCACGTACGTAACTCTCGGATTGTAGCATTGTAAGGATTTGCGATGATGCCTAAGTGACGGCTCGTGGCAGGATGCAGGTTACTGAGAAAAATTGTTTTGAAGTGTTGGTCTTCATCTATATTTTCCTCATTACGCAAACCAAAGTAAGCTTTGAGGAGTCTGTGGTAGAACTGGCTCGGTGGTTCTTGTCTGCCCTGTTTTGTGTTCAAGGCAAAACTCAAACCTGATTGAGTTGCTTCTTCAGAAAATTCTCTCTCCAAAGCTTCACAGAGGAGGGAAAAGTCATTTCTGACCGCATCTGTCTGGCGTTCAATGAACTTTTTGACATCATTACTTGCTGTTAGTCTGATCAGGAAGATTTTGTCACTAACAGAAGCCTTTGGGAACCTTTGCAGGTAGAAGCTGATGTCATTCAGGTAGGTTCGGATGTCATTTAATTTGCCAAATGTGGTTTCTAGTTTTGGCAAATTCTGAGCAATTCTGAAAAGATCTTTATCTGTGGGAGCCTGGTGAGTCCTGGCTCCTGCAGGCCCATCAGCCTGGTAGGTACCACCTGGATCTGGAGATGTTTTAGGATCTAGAGGGAGAATATGTGGTACAGGAGGTAAATGTGCACAAGAAGAATTCTCATGAGACTTCCTGTTACTGAGGAGATTCTCTCTGTCATCACAGAGGATGCTCTGATTTCCTGGTCTGTGTTCAGCCTCAGAAGACTGAAACAGTTCTCTTCTGACTCTTATCAGTTCCTCTGATAAGTGGTCTTGGTCTTGATAAGCTGAGCTTAGCTCATCTCCAGCTTCAGCTAGCTGTCTTTGCAGCAGCTGGATTCGTGTCTGTTTATCATTGAGATGTTTGTCATAAACAGAAATTTCCAGTTTCAGGTCCTGGATTTCATTCTGAGCTTCCTGAAGAGAGCTCTGTGATTCCTCGTGAATCTGGTTTAGCTCCTTCAGCTCAGTCTGAGTTTCAGCCAGTTCCTGTTGGCAGTTCTGGAGCGATTGTTCAAGCTCCCTGTTTTCCTCTTTAAGTTCATTATTCTCTTTCTTAGTCTCAGTAAACTGATCTGTTAGTTCAGTTATGCGAGTCTGGTTTTGACTGACTACTTTTTCCAGAATTTCAAACTTGTGCTGGAGAGATGTATTCTCTTCCTTCAGCTGTGAAAATTTCTGGACTTGCACTTTAAATTTGCTTCCTGCGTTCTCCACTGCATGGTGGACTTGTTTAAAACGCACCAGAAAAACAACAGATAAGCACCCAAAGGTTTTGGTCAGACTTTTATCTGTGGGTCGTTTCTGATCCGTGATCAGAGTTACGTTGCTGTGGTCAGTGTTGAGGATTTTACCTGCATAAACAGGTAACGTGTTCTTAGTGAAATCAAGCATGATTCAAAAGGATTTCCAGAATTGGATTTTCCAATTTGGTTGGTGAAACCTTGTTGTTTAACACAACTGTGGTTGTTAGAGTGGCTTCCTTCAGCGACACTCAGATCTGTCTGATTGTCTCAGGACACAAGAAGGCAGCTTGTAAACTTTCTTGGAAGTTTCAAGATGCTCAAAGATAAACACACTCTCTTACTCTGTGGGTAGAGAGCAGAAAACAATCTCCCAAAATGAAATTGTTTAGGAAGTCAAACTTCTCAAGCAATTTCTTCAACTGTTCAAAGATCAAAGCGTTTTTAATTGTTTGATCTGTTCATCAGCACTTTCCTCCAGTGCGTGAATTGAGTAAAATCTTCTAAATGCTCTTACAGCCAATAATCTCAGATTTAAATCTGCCCCTTGCTCACCTCTTTGGGTCTGTTAGGGATGAAAATCAAGCAACTGCTTTAAATGAATCACTTGCAGGAATACGCTGCAGTGGGTTTTTATTGCACCTCCAACCGTCTCCACTCCGTGGGGAGTCACGGCCTTAGCAGACCAAGGTAGCTAATCTTAGCCAGCTAACGGAGGGTCTGGTGTAGATTAATTTACTGGAATACGCAGTTAAATTATCTAACACTCAGCGCAGGTCAACTAATGTTGGAATACGCAACACTGTTGCCTACGAAGGCCTTTCAAAAATGAACGTTCAAGCGCTATTTATGCATGCAAAATCAACTTAACATGTAGCAACATGTAGGAGTAGAAGCATAGCTTAGCTTTAGCTTCTATTGTGTAGAGGGAAGGTCATAAATCAAAGGGGTTGGGTCAGCAGCTCACTGAGAGCATCTGTCCCCCACTCTGTCAGAGTCTGTGTGCGTCCACACTTTCCTCTGTTCTAAAGTGCATTAAAATGTTTCACATCCAGTTTGGAACATAAAATGCTCACACCTGTTGACCAGCAACAGTTCAGTGGGTTTCTTTGTATCATGAAAAGTTTTCAAACGCCTCACACGGGGCACCATAATATGTTGTGATTTAGCTTGGGCAACCACAATATATATAGCGTCACTTTGTATGATATTAATATTAATATTAATATTTCTATTAATATCAATACTAATACAGCCTCGGAGCACCACCTTACTTATTTGATATGTAATGGAAGCAAGGAAAACCATTAAAGTCTTAAATCAACTCTTAGATTGATTTAATGAAGTGATCAGTCTCAGGACGCTTTCATGAGTTCTCGCTTGAAGTGACCTTTCATGATACATCAGAAAAACCACAAACAACGACTAGTTAAGATAATACGGAGTATTTATTAACTAGTCTACAAACTACATGAGATAATGTATGTACAAGATATATACAAGAAATATGTGAGCATGATGATCAACCAAAAGTTATCTTGTGAAAGAAATGTGAGATGGTATGAAAATGAAACATAAATTAATTAAGCCTCAGTTAATTAATAAATGTTCAAAGAAAAAGAAGGAAGGATTTCTTAATCAAACTAAACAAAGTTAAATTGGGTCTGGTAAACCGCAGGCCTGGATTAATTCACTATCACCAACTTCTTGTGACATCAGATCATATTTCATAGCAAATGATCAGGATTCTCCTCAGAGGTTCCGTCTGACTGAGGTGCTTCACTCACGTCCTGGTTCTGCTGGACTGTTCCTCAAATCCTTTGGAAGATTGTCGAGTGGATGGATCCCAAAAATCTTCCCGATCTCCTGGAAGTTCGTCCGGCTCTCTGCGGGCTGTCAGCTCAGTGGTGGTTCTGGTTCGTCCTCTCTCTCTCATCCGTCTCCCCAGAGACGTGCAGCTTCAGGACTGATGTCACGGGATGGTTGATAGTAAAGATGATTTGGGTTAAAGTCTTCTTCTCTCCATCACTCCTCCGAGTGATCCGTGGTTCTGAACTCTGCTGAGTTCAGAGCAGGTGTTTCGTCTCATTCTTTCCCCATTGTTCCAAGTTTCTTCAGTTCTGCCTTGTTCGTTCTTCTTCTCATCAGATCTCTCCAATTGTGATTCTCACAGTTCAGAGCTTCGCGCTCTGCCTGGCAGTGGAATGTGGCTTGCAGCTTGTCAGCCAATGGGAAGCTGACAGAGTCAGGTTTCATCCAACAGTCAGACACATCTCAAATGATCATTTGACTATCAGTCAGCTTAATGGTTATAAGCATCTGTGAATTCTAAGTGAGGCATGTGTAAAATGGATCAATTATTCAGACATGATGAAATAAAATGAACACAATGAAATAAAATAAAGCAAAGATCTGAATTATATGAATAAAGAAAGACATTGAATAAACAAATCAGCTAAACAGATAAAACAGGATTAATCTTGATGATTTAAGATTCCTGTAAAGAAAATACATGTGTTAGACATCATTTGATATGAGGAAGTCCATTTCTAACATAAAAGTGGATTTCAGCAGTTGGGTAAAGTGTCTCTTTCTTCACCTTTATGCAGCAAATCCTGGAATGCATGTGATGTGAATTTGGGGAAGAAACGTTTTGTTTCTAATCACCAAAGTATGTCATGTTGCATATCAAAAGAAAAGTCTTCATCATGAGATTAACATGAGCTTACTTTCCTAACAATATAAAACAGTTCTTGGATGTTCAGAACACATTACAAAATTGGCTTTACGGAACCAATTTATAGCAGGTCGTAAATACTGTGAAGGAGTATCTCCAAGCTTGGAGGATGGGTTCACAGTTCACCGATTGGACTGTTTGTTTTACCAAAATGCAGGTCCTCTCCTGAGTTGCTCTCAGGACCGTAAATTAGTGATTACTCAGAGAAGGTCCTTCTCTGAGCAAAATTCCCTCCTTGGGATGTCTGTTTTACATCCAAATGTGGTCTTTATCAATCAGTATGTGTACCAAAGTATATTTGGTTAGATGTGTGACCTTTGGGCTTGAGATCACTACACATTGCTGTTCAGCTTCAAGCCTCTCCTTTAAAGTTCCGAAGCCGGTGAAAGCCAAACCAGTATTGATCCTGTTTTTTGAGTGCGCACTATGTAAAGCTCTTTTTGCCGCAGAGTACTTCCTTTTGTTTACTGTGTCTGCCTTTTCTTTTTTTTTTTTGTGAGAATTTGAGTGGCTGCTTTTTATTTTCAGGTGGAAAACTCTGAAATCAACCTTTAAGCCAGATCCTTTATTTCCTGCCTTTCTTTACTGGACAAACTAATTAATCCAGGTGTGCATGAGCTCTACCTGTCTCGCCCATTGTTGCATGACAACAATGGCCTGACACACCTGGATTAATCAGTTTGTCCAGTAATGGAAAACAGGAAACAAAGGAGCTGGTTTAAGTTCAGGAAGTAGTGGAGTTGTGCAAACAACCATCATTCCATCAGCATAATGGAAGGACTCGGTATGTCCTGACTTGTGATGATTTCCACCTCTGTCGATTCTCTTTTACTGTCCTTGAAAAGAAGCAGTGACGTGCTGGAGTAAAATTGCCATGCTAGCATAACCACCATGCTAGCATAATCCCCATACTAGCGTACCTTGGGCAGCTGGTGATGAGACCTGAGCAACACACGTATATTTTTCTCAGCAAATAAAGCATGTCTATGTTTTGCATGACGGGAAACCATCTCACGAGTATTATTGCACCATAAAACCATGTTTTAAACATTTTGTAAAGCAGTAGGACAGACTGGTGGTGTGATGTTACAGACCGCCATGCTGCTGAGCCGAGGGTGAGCCCTGTATCATCCAGGGATCCACTGTTCTTTAATATCAGCTGCAGTCAGCAGATGTACAGCATCACAAAAAACAGAACTACACATCAAATTCAGATACTAACAAACACATTAGATCAAACAAGTTTCACAATTTCTTCACTTCTGAAACATTTTGACCTGTAGAGAATTGAATCTTGATCCTTTTTGTAAGAAAAAGCGACAGAAAATCTACATTTTTTAAAACTTAATTTATAACATATAGATCAAACATTTCCCTTGCTGCATCCCTGGATTCTCTTGTTTTGATGTTTTTGCTGCCCAACAGAGTCAATATCCCAGTGCCTCCATGAGGCTATTGATAATGGCAGTGTTGTTTCATTATCGCTTCCTCCATTTAAGAGGATGTTGCCACAGACTGAGTGGTTCTCCGTAATGCCAGTAAACTGATTTCAGTGTCACAGTGAGCCACGACACTCATGAATCTAAGTGACACAGTGTGAGGCCTCGCATCCTTCATTTTCACCTCTAGGCGTACAACAAATCTCACACCACTGAAGGTTTGGAACCATGATGAGCGTATGAAGTCCATTTCGGCATTTCATCATCAGGAACAATTTAAGCTTCTGCCAGTTGTTTCTAATTCCTGTTCTGATCTATTTCCTTTGACTTTTTGTTCTTTTTCTTCTGGCATGATCTATTTTTTTCTGCTTTTCAGCCAAATGCTGGGAAACCCATTTGCTTCAGCCTTGCTCAGAAGAAATGGGCGCCATTATTAGCTAGAAAGGAAATCACTCTTGCAAGCCATAAAGTCTTGCACCTGTCAACTCACTCACAACTAGTTGGTTTTATTCCCGGAAAGGTTACACAGTAAAATGTCACATTGGTTTTAATAGACATAACTTAATTGTAATTTAGTTTTTGGTAATATTAATCTTAAATAAATTGTAAGAACTTTGGAGGGCAAAATGCTAGATAATTTATTGAATCAGTGTAATTAAATTGAATACAGGGAAATTAGTGAAGGTGAGGGAGCAGGTTTCCACAATGCAGTTCACTTCTCTTAACAACAAATTAGAGATAATTCACAGTATGGAACTTCACAATTTTTCTTTGGCAGTTAAAATCCTACAGTTCTTTTTTTTGTTTGTTTAATTTTTTTATTTGATTGATAATTCAAATGACAAAAAAAAAGGTTTAGATTGATTTAAGAAAGATGTACAAATAAAAAAAAAAACTACATTGTCATGTCTGTTTTCCATTATCCTAGCTAAAATATCTAACATCTTCTCATTTAGTTCTCTTTTATTTGTTGGTCTCCATATCAATCTCATATAGGCTATCAGTGATGATCCTCTTTTCCCCATAGTTTCAGTGCATATACATGTTCTTAAAAAAAAATCCAGTTCACCTGTTAGAATGATGATTGAAGAAGAAAATAAAGGATTTAATGTTGGTGTCATGTGGCTGCTATCAACTTATTGTTTATCTCTGTATTTAATAGTCATTCTCGAGGCAGCTAGACCGTGACAGAGACGTCTGTGGTCTGACAATAGTTTTAGCTAAATTCTGTCCACATTAAGTTCCTGCTACATAGCAAGGCCAATTTTGAGTTCATCAATTAATTAAAGCTGAAGTTGAAATAATCATGTTGGTACAAAATAAAGTATCTCAAAACATCTCTATGTGAACCTATTTGCATTAACTTTCATCCATGTCATTCACTTAAAAGTTAATCAGATTTGTAAAGTACAATACAGTTCTACAAACTTAAACTATTCTAGTTGATGGTACTTGATTGCTCTCATTAATGCAAACTTAATTTTCCTAAGTCAGCAAGTTTGCATATTCTTTTAAAGGTAGCTACAGTGTGTAAAAAGCAAAGGTCAATGGCAGAAAAATTTAATAAATAATCCAAAACTGTTTCTATTGATGTGTAATTGGTTCACTAGAATACCTGTTATATTTCTGAGAATGAGTCATTTATATACTTGCTTGGGGTCCACATCACTCAAAGAAATGAGTCATTGGATCAACTCAATTAAATTGAGGGCAGTTTTTCCATCCAATAAATATATGTAAGGTGAACTCAAATGTTATCCTTTCATGCACTATAATATAATTGAGTTAGTCCAACACATTTTTATTCAATTGCTTTAAATGGAAATAATCACGTTTAATGAATGTGAATAATTTGTTAATTCAGCACAAAATCATGTTGGTCAGCAGAGTTAAATTATAGTATTTTGTGTTTATTTTACTCAATTTAAACATACTCATTACAGATAGAGGTTGAAATTGTTCTAATTATTCACTATTATTAAAAATATCTAAATAATCAAAATTTGTCATTCGACGCTATCTTGCTGATCTTTTTCTGGTGCAGTTGGAAAAGACATGCTTATACTCAGAACAGCATTAGCAGCGCTAGGAGACAGGGAGACACTCATGGGATTACATAGACATTTCACTCGCAGTGCACAAAGGACAGACAGTACTGCAATGCATGATGGGAAAATATGTAACGCAAACTATCAAACTCATTAAATTTCAGTTGAACGTTTGCTATGAAATTATTTTACTATACATCCATGAAAAAAAAGTAATATTTACTTGCTAAATTTGAGTAAAATGAATTCAATCTCAGTGTGTCACTTTTAAGAGGGGCTTTAAGCAGTTTTTTGGGTGTACATGGAGGCTGCCGTATTTGTGCTGCCATTTTAACTACGGCGTCCCTAAATGGACAAAATACTGTGAGTGAAGTGAGAACCCTCTGAGCTTTAAAACTTCTGTACCAGCTTTGTGTAATGGGAGTTAGAGCACTGTTTGGGATCAGTAATGTCTTGAAAGACATTAAAAATAGTTACTCATAGTTCAGCCTAGCTACACCTGAGACCACTGGATCCACACAAATGAAAACATCTTTATATCTGGGAGAATTTTGGCCACTAACGGCCACCGTACATTCACAATAGTGCTTGGAATAAGAAGTCATTTGAAAGAAAACATCTTCTGTTAAATACCCATCTTTACTACTCGATGTCAATAATTCTTACATACTGTTCTTTTAAGTGAAGCCAACTAGCTAGATTTTACAGTGTATTCATAAATGGAGCTCTTGGTGACTGGCAGGTTTTACCAGATGACTGATCGGCAAAGTGAGCAACAAAATACAGCAACAATGGTTGGGGCACTGGGTCATTGATTGATACGAGCAACACCCTTGCACGTACAGCCTTCCGGACTCAGGCCAGATATCTGACCAACGCTTCAGACAGACACAATTAATTTTAGATCCATTTCCTCATGCTGCCAGTGACCATTGACTGCCTATTCTTGCCTGCTCAGGGGCCTTTGACTTCTGAGAAAAGCACAGCATGATTTACTCCCACACCTCGGTTTTCCCGCCTCAATCCTTTCTTCCGCACGCCTGCACATGTCAGCTTCATCAGACACGTATGTGGCTGTCAGGGTCTGTCAGAGAGGCCTCTTTTCTTTCACAATTCTGACTGTGGATGAGTGCTTCTTCTGCCTCTTTATAATGTCCTCTGTTGCTCTTTTCTTCTAGTGTGCATTTTTTTCCCCGTCCTGTCTTTCAGAAGCAAATTAATTCTTGTCACAACAAGATGGGAGCAGAGAGAGGAGATCAATCATGGCCGTTCAGAAAAAAAAAAAGGCGCCATTCTGTTTTCTCTTCAGTTAGCTGCTAACCTTTAATTATGATGAATTAAAGTGAATAAACACAAATGAGCTCCTCTGCTCTAAATATAACAGAGGCTCTGGTCTGAATGTAGCAGGCCTAGATGGATAGTAGGATGAATGGTATGTATGTTTGCAAGCTTGTGTGTGTTTTATGTTGTGTTTGTTGGGTGGGCAGCTTTCATACGACTGGATGCTGCAGAGAAGACAGTGGCATCATTTTCTCTGTGGTGCTTTTGAAGTGTGTGTGTATTTTCCTTTGGGAAGGCTGGTTTTATCCAGAAAAGAGGGGACACTGGTTCTTTTAGAGAGGGCTGTGTGAGGTTGTTGGTCTTCATTTACAGTTACAGTACCCAGTCAGCCTAATTTGCAACTCCCTCCCCCTGTCTGTATTTAGCTTTTTCCATTTGTTTTGATGTGTTCTGGATGTTTCTGGGAGATTTGCGTATTTGACGCCAGCCAATGACAGAGCTAAAGGCTCTGTGGGGATAAACTCATCGATTGAAGCAGATGCCAGTCACTCGATTTAAAAAAAAAAAAAAAAAAAAAAAAAGTTTGAGTAGTGTTTACAAATAGAAACGGAGGGGGGGGGGGGGGGGTGACTCTGGATTCTACCGTTAACTGTAAAGTGTCGTAGCTTCCCTGAAGTAAAAGTTGTGACGTGAGGTTTCTCTGTTCAGAATGCTGCTGGACAATGTTGGCTCCAGGAATGAGAACAAATGCAATTGTGGCACCAAAACAAGTCAAAAACAAGCTTTTAGGTCAAAATGCATTGTTCACCTGTAACTGGTGGAAAACTTCAGAAACAGACAGCAATTGTGATACACCCGAGACTCCAAGCATTCACTTTTAACTTAAAATGCCATTATTTAAAGGCCCACAACGGAACTTTTAGCAGTTTTCTCAGTAAGGCGCCCCCTATCGACGGCTAAACTAGCATGCATCCTACATCCTACCTGTACTGTGAGCTTACTCCAGCAAGTAAAAAACAGTCTTATATTGACTTTTGCTTTTTTTCCTTCCTTTCTTTCGTTTCCTCTCTTCCTCCGGTAATGTTTTCTTGCGTTTCTTTGCCGAATCCGACATGATGCACATTCAAAACACCCCGCTGTGTTCATGTCTGGTTCATATCCGTTTGCTAGTAAGTGACGCGGTGCACAACCAATAGTCTGCTGCAATGTCATGGCCCCGTCCTGGATTCAAACCGTCAATAGTGTCATTTCTGAACCTCGGGACACCGCTGGGCAGTGACAGCTCGGAAATGCTCATAATGAATATTGGTGTGCCATCAAAACGAGTCAGCAACGCATCATTTTAAGGTCTAAAAGTTACGTTGTTGGTCTTTAATGATCATTTTATCAAAAAAAGTATATTTCAAATGCATTGGTGTGCTTTAGGAGTTTTAATCATTTTGTCACCCTTTTCTAACATGTCCTATTGTCTAAAAAGAGCATAAAGCTGTGATGCTGAAAAAAAGATTATGGTTTGGGTCAGGATTGGGAATAAAAGGAAAAGTTTCACATGTGCGTGTTGCAACGAGGCAAATGACAGCGGTGGGATATCGGATCTAGTGATGGAGGTTCTGCTGTGCAGGCATGGCTGTGGAGAACATTTAAGAAAAGCTTGTAAGATATCCACATCTGTACACTCATCCTGATGCATGTGCGTGCATTAGGGTTTAATCCACGCACGTCATTATCTACTGCAAGTTACTCTTCGGTAATTGTTGCCTTACCATCTAATTGCAGCTGCTGCTGACTGCACTTCCTGGAAAAAAATGTTTGCATGTTATCAGTTAAAGCACAACTACACCTCACACCTCAGTTCATCCCAGCAAATTTAACATGTTCATTTCAGTCTCTGCACCAGCACATAAGCCTCCATTATTATAGAAGTAATACATATATTTTATTTCAAAATCAGCTTTGAAGCTTATTCTAATGTAGTTTGTTTGTATTGTCAATGCAAAGCAAAACAAACACAAGACTGTGATTTAATCTGCTAATCTGTCATGGAAGCTTTCCTCCGGTGCCGTTATGCAACAACATTTGGTAACCGCAGTCACACATATGCACGCACCATGTGAGAAGAGGATTTTTTCTTGTTACATCAGTAAGTGGAAAAGAGGTTAAAACAAGCGTGTGATGCTTTCGCCAGCAGTGCATGAACCACACAGCAACTACCCCCACCCAGTGGTGAAAGATGCATGCAGAGCACAGCCATTTGAAAGTGCTATATTTCAAGTTAAAGCCCAGCTTAAATGAACATACTCATCAGGATTCAGATGTAGTGAAAGTGCAGAAAGAACCCTGTGACTGATTTGTCTTGTCACAAATGAGAGGATGAAATTCTGCAGGCTTTTGAAACACAGTGTGTCACTTTTATAGCTTCTGGAAGTCTGCTCTGAAGCTTTAAATGTGTTTAACATTGACATTACCTGCACACAGATACAGATCCGGAATTTGTTTTACATCGTCTATTAATCTGATCACTTATATTTTCATGGATTTTGATTTATTTAGGTTTTATTTTGGATCTGGAGATCCTGAACGTTCTGAAAATATCTCAGATTTACATGCTGCAAAAACACAAAAAATCCTTTTTCTTTCATATTATATATAAGCTGGATGTAATAAGCCACATTAAGGTTGTGGGAGAGGCTTTAATATCTTGTGGTTAGAAGGTCACAGTGCTGCATGCCTCATTTAAATGATTGCGTAGCAGCATGGTATGTGTTGCATTGTAAAGCAGACTACAATCAATTAGCAAATTCTGTATCTGCATTTTGCAAGTCTGTCTTATTGGCTTGACTTTTAAATGTCATTGTGAAATTAACCTTTATCTCGGATTCAAAAACTATTCCAGAAACAATAGCAATCATCGTCTTTATCTCTTATTTATTTGCAAAGATGGAGGTGCATACTGAGAGACGTAAACAGAGATGGGACACAAATTCTCTCCAGAAATAAGATGCACTGTGCAGGCATGCTATGTGGGAAAAAAAAAAAAGAGGCATTCATTCATGCTATGAAAAATGATGCCACCATTCCACCACTGAGCAAGTGAGATTTGGAAAGAAAAATCCCCCATAAGAAAGGGTAATGGATTGATGTCTGCATGTTTATTTTGCTTCTCGATGCGGAATTTTTAACAGTGATTTTCCACACCAGCAAGCAGTGGCCTCTGAAATGATCCCCTCCTCGCCGTCAGCAAATACATAATCTGCAGACAGAGAGGCTGCTTTCACGACATGCAAATTAAACATACCTGAATGGATTTTATGATGGATCGCCACTGCAGAACGTCTTACCGGAGCACGGCAATTTTATTTTAAAGGATCAAGATTTGTATGGGTTGAAGACATCTACTTAATTGCTAACATTTCCTTGATTTTATTTTGGATCCATATGAATGTTCTGTCCATCCTTTACTATTTGGAATACGGGAGAGTAGAGAAAAACACTCCTTGTGTCATAGTCTGTCCCTCCATCCTCAGACTCTCCCTGTATTAATAACTTGTGGAGAAGCGAGAGCCTTTGACAGACCATCAGGCACCTTTAGCTGATGGGATGAATTCTTGGACATAAATCATGCATAATTGCAAATCTTCATTGCAAAATTAAAACTATTGTCAATGTGCTCCTAACGAAGCAGATATTTTTCTAACTTTCTGCTGGGATGACGGATCTGTGCAGACATCTGTTTCCTCGGGCCAGAAAAGGGAAGTCTCTCAATCTGCAGCAAGTGTGTCTGCTGAATTACCTCATTAACCTTTTGAAAGCCAGAACAGGTTAATTATTTACAGGTAATCTCATTTAAAAAACTAAAAGCTTTATTTGTACAGTATTGTGCCAATTCATGACAATATATTTATATATTAATCCAATTTCTAAAACTCTGTAAAGAAAAATATATCTGCCAAGATAATTGCACCCACTTTTCTGTTTGATTTAAACTCCCATTCTGAGCTGCACAAAGTGGTGGTTGACCGTGAAGAAGAAAGAGCCCCCTTTAACAGGAGGAATCAGACACAGGGAGGGCGGCCATTTTCCTTGACTCATTAGAAAGACGGCACAACAAGCTCCATTACTCTAAATCAGGGATACCTGCAAGGAAATAAGAGGAACATCACAGGTTAATGACAATGATGATGTCATAACCTATGTATATTTACAGTAGCCTATAGATGGAGAGTAAAGAGATCAGAGAGATGCTCAGTGAATAATGAAGGTCTCCCAGAAGTATATTGGAACCATGACTAAAGGTATAAAAGGGTCACCCAAGTAGGCCCAAACTAGAGATGTCTAATATTGTCAGCCCACCGATATCATTGGCCAATATCAGCATTAAAATGTGAAACTGGAAAATATTGGTATAATTTTTTTCAGACTGATTTTTCCTCACAAAATATCACAAGATGTCATTCAGTTTTGAAATATTGCAAGATCTTGTTCCATTAGCAGCGGTCCTGCATGTAGAAAAGGATGTTATTCTGGAAGAACTTCATATCCCAGCATTCCTTTCAGGGTTATGTGACTACGGTGCAGCTGCTGCTGCTACAGACTGACTTGCTTTGAAGCTGCTTAAAATATGTCTGGTTTGAAGTTGTTGGTTAAGTTACCAAGTTGTCAGAAACATTAGAATTAGCCACATATTGGCTAATAGCTGCTAGTATCTGATATCTGGCAGCCAGATATCCAAAATGAACTCCTCTGGCTGAGTTAAGGATATTTTGGGATTTTTGCTCTCAGAGCAGAATATTGTATGTTGATAGCGGATATTGGAAATGAAGAGATGGACAACATCAGTATATTGGATTTCGGCAAAAAAGTAATATTGAACATCCCGATAAATCAAGCATACCTGCAGTAATAAGGAGAAAAACACATTAATGACAATAACGATGTATATTTATAGATGCAGAGTGAAGAGTGCAGAGAAGTGCTCGGTGAATCACGGAGGGCCCAGCAGCATATATGGAACTATGATTAAAGGTATAAAAGGGTCTCAAACTGCAAGCTTTCACAAAAAGGAAAGTTTAGAGTCTAATCTTAAAGGCGGAGAAGGTGTCTGCTTCTTCAACTCTAAAGCTGGTTTCATAAGACAGGTTCCAAAACTGAAAGCTCTACCTCCCATTCCACTTATGGAGCCTCAAGGAACCACCAGTAAACCTGCAGTCTGAGAGAGATGGATTCTACTGGGAATAGAAGATCTTTACAACACAATTGAGCTTGGTCACTAAAAGTTTCATATGCAAGGAGAAGATTTCTAAATTCTGGATTAAACAGGGAGCCAGTGAAAAGGAGCTTAAAGGTTGAATATGGAACATTTTTATTAAAAGCTATATTTCTACAAAAAATAATACCTCCACAGGTCGTTTTGGGAAAAAATATATTTAGTCTAAAAATAATTATAAAATACATTTTTACGGGTTCAATAATGGCATTATATTTACGTCTATAAGCCAGTGATTAGGAATTACTGTATATCAGTGGACTCATTTTTTTCTGCTTCTCATTGAGACAGTTATTCTAAGTGAATAAAGTCATTCGTAGCACACAGAGAACCTAAAACACAAAGAGAAGCACATCTTTTTTTAAAGTACTTTAGCCCTCTCATCCTATTTGGAAAGGTGGTTTCACAAGTCTTGTGTTTCTTCTCTGTGAATGACTGATTGACAAGGTCGTCTTCAAAGTCGGAGCCACACATGACTGTTCTGCCGTCGCTGCAACTCTCCGCCTCTGTCACTGTGATGGATCTCCTCCACCTGTGCGCCTTCCTTTCCTGGCTACGAGCAAAGACATGCTGTATGTGTGTGTGTGCTGGGGTGTGCACTGTATACAAGAGTAAAGGAGCCGGAGAATAGTCAGAAAGACATGGAGAAGTGGGGGATGACGAAATGGGGAAGAGGGAGGAAGGAGGAGGCACATGCATCAGATAAAACAGTTTAGCCAGGACCAGGGGAGATGTTGAAGATGTTTCTCTGCATTAAAGCCACAAATTTAAATTGAGAACAGGTTCATATTTTCTGTGTTGTGTATAGGCAAGTCTCTGAAGCACTGTCATCCTTGCATCTCGAGCTGGGCCATGCGTGACAGGCAAATCAGTAAAACCTCCGATAATATGAGTCTGCATCTTTTCAAGCTCACACACTTCATTACCGACTATTTGGAAAAAGCCATATAAAACAAAGCATTATGCTGCCACGGCATGACCCATTTCCCTACAGCGTGCTTTAGATGACATCTGTCTGTTGTCCAACCACAGTGAACAAAGCTGTGCCGGGTTATTGCTTCATTGAGTTTTATGGACTGTATTAGGATAATGCATCTGTCCCCCACTCAGTCGGTGGGAACGCTACTTGTGCATTTAGAAAATGGAAAGTACATCCTGGGAACTGAAAAAAAAGGTTTAGGCTGAACTGATCTACTCTGAAGTAACCAAGATTATATACAAAGAGGACCAGAGTGTTTTTAAACTCTGAACAGCTGTTGTTTGTTTACCTCAGTATTGCTTATTCCTTTTCAAAAGTAATGTTTTCACTAAAATACGCAGCTTTACATGTAGTCGTTCCTGCTGTCCAAAACAAATGAATGGAAGTATAAATAAAAGCAGATTAAAAATGTGAGGTTGGCAAATGTGATTGTCTGAAATAATCTTGAATCATATCAAGGCCTGAAAGTTAATCAGCTGACTCAGTTAGAACAGATGTTTGGAAATATCTATGGACATAAACCATTACCAACCCAGGGCCGGCTCTGGCCACTTTGGTGCCCCGGGCGAGGTTATAGTTTGGTGCCCCCCTGTCCTGGTGCCCATGATTCCAGATCAGGGGTGTCCAGTTCTGGTCCTCGAGGGCCCCAACACATCTGACTCCAATTACCAAGAACTTCATAGGCTGTAGGAGCCATTTAATATCAGTCAGGTGTGTTGAAGCAGAGAAACAGTGACAGCGGCCCTCAAGGACCCCCTCTGGACCCCCCTGTTCACATGAACAGAGCAGGATGAGCTGCATGTGTATGATGGGAACATTGTTGCAGAGTTGTGATTCTCTGGTAGGATTACATCCACATGTGTCTGGATTTGGTCTCACTGAAACACAACTGCTGCTGTAATAATGACTAAAGTCAGCAGCTGCTGATGGTAGCTGGACTCAGACAACATCCACAGTTACACCTGCATCCAGTCTGGGTCCTTTCATGTAGTAGACATTGTATAGATAAGCCTTATCTATGCTCTATATTTACTGTTATTAGTGACTAAGATTAACTGAAACATTCATCAATAATTTAATAATAAAATTAACTAATAATAGTGATGACTACATACATAGCATTGATGATGAAGGTCCACCTCTGCAGCAGCTTCTGAGCAGGAGTCTGCAACCTGCAAGTGGCTCTTGGACCTTCCACAATGGCTCTCAATAACTTTGACTAAAAGAACCAACTAATAAATGACCGTGTATATACACAATGTTTTTAATAATAACAGATTTTGGCTTTTTTTTTTTATTATTTCCACAACATAACGACACTAAAAGTCCCTGTAATATGTTTTAAATTGATCTCTCTTGTAATCAGCTTGGAAATTAGGGGTTTTCCCATTTCACATTATATCCCACAAATATCCACATTTTAATTTACATAGATTTTTTATACAGTTGAGTCCCACTGAAGAATATCTGTTTGAAGAAAATGTATCTATCCTCTTTCTGCAAGTTCTTTTTGTAAAACCTAAATGCAAGAATAAACCTGAATTCTTTAAAATGACAGCATGTTTTAAACAGTAAGTATTTATTTAAAAAAAAAATATATATATATATATATATATATATATATATATATATAGATATATATATAAGCAGCCTTTTTCAAAAGGACATGAAAAAAATTGCAGCTCTAAACAACTTTTATCACTGGGTTGAGTCTGAAAAATGGCTCTTTCGATTGTCAGGGTTGCAGACCTGTTCTAGAGGCATCTGCAAGACTTTCAGTGAATGTGGACAGATGCAGATTTACCTGCAACTGGAAGCTACAGGACAACTTGTAGCTGCAGCCCACAGACTAAAACTTAAAGGGACACTGTGTAATCGGGAGCAGCTCCCTCGTACTTTTCATGCTGCGTTCGCGTGAAACCGGGCAGACCGACGACATCCGCTGCATGTAAAGTTATCACCGGCCTCTATGTGAAGACGTGGTCCGTCAGTTACAGTGATATCAGTCCACATCTGTTCGGTTGTCATGGCGATGTCGTATTGTTTTCCCTGACCCATGTTTTACCGTCTTTCGCTCGGCTTTATTGATTAAAATGACATCTGGTTTGTTACCAACGGCCGTCTGCCCGACTGCACGTGAACCCAGCGTCAGTGAGACGCTAGTCTCTCCCCTCTGCAGTGCGGTGACTTTTCAAAGGCATTACCACGAACTGAGCTGAAAACTCCGGTGTGTCCGGTGAGTTTCTGTGTTTTCCTACCGTCACGCTTCTCCCGAACGCAAAAACATGGCGATACGACATGGCAGCCTCCACCAAGCCGCCCCGCTCGATGTGTAAATGAATGATACGGACGGCAAATTTAGAACTTAGAGGAGCACTTCAGTTTGTTGATGGGAGTGATTACTGATTAATGAAAAAACACTTTTGAACCAAATAATCAGTTTTTGTGAATAAAACACAGGAGAACTTACACAATATCCCTTTAATGGCCTCCAGTAGCCTGTTAAACAACATCAGTTATCAGCAGCTGTGAGCATTACTGTACTACAATATGAGATTAAACCAGTTACATTGTGACGTCTCCCACAGCTGCAGCAGGAAACTGCTTCATGTTAGCTTAGCTAGCTTATGTTAGCTCATGTTTGCTTAGCTAGCCTCCAACACATGACGAGCTAAACAAGCTTTAATGTTGGGGGAAAGTACACTTTCTTCACTCAGCGTTTTGATAAGTTGTTGACGTCTGTCATTATAAACTGCGACATAAGATGCGCAGTTTATAATGACAGACGTCAACAACTAAATTGAAAATAAAAAAAAAATAAAATATATATATATATATATATATATATATATATATATATATATATATATATATATATATATATATATATATATATATATATTTTTTTTTTTGCACCCTGTCCAGGGGCTGGCGCCCCAGGCGGTTGCCTGTGTCGCCTGTCGGGAAAGCCGGCCCTGCCAATACCTTATTTGAAAGCTGGGACCCAGGCGTGTACAGGACCAGGAAATGCCTTATCTGCACGGTAAAAAAAAAAACAACAACAAAAAAAAGTAATACTCTTGCAGTATTAAATGCATAGAGCTTGAATTTAACAGATAAATAATTGTAAAAACTTTTAGAAGGTCAGTTACAGACTATTAATGTTACATGAGACTTGCAAACTCACAGTTTATTTCAAATATATTTTCAACATTGCTCTGTATTGAAAAAAAAACAAAACACAAAATAACAGAAAAAATGTGACATTACGGTGTTTTTTTATTGTTATTATTATTATTCTTTTTTTTATTAACAGTGAGATCTAGAACCAAAATAAAACTTAAAACTTAAACGGAAAATGAACACAGATACCAGTGGCAACATTTTCACAGCTCATCACAGTACAGGTTGAAGCTTGTTTGGAACCCCATGCTAACCTCATCAGCATCACTATATAGCAACATGCTGAAATATTGATTACTGCTAATAAACGTTTAATTAGCGGTTAAAGATGATATGTATAAATACAAACAAGCAAATAAGAAAAGTAATTAACTTTGTACAGATTAAAAACGACGTAGAGCTTGTGAGCAATTACAACTCAAATAAAGACGCCTGACCCCCCACCCCCCCCAAACAAAACGAAGTCTTAAAAATGTGTAGGCAGCTGAAACAACTCTTCATTCATTCATATTCATCTTTCTTTCATTTTTATAAGCAATTCTATGTATTTAACACTTGTAGCCATTAGCTTCTATTTTATACCTTTCTTTGAAAATTGCATACACAACCACAAGGTCTATTTAAATGCTTTTGGAGTCATTGCAAAGGTAACACTTACAACAAATAAAGATGGTGCATAGCACATACTGTATAAAAAAGGTTCAGGCTCATCTAAAAGTAAAGAAACATTTTCAGGATAAATACCCCCAACTGAAGGACATCGGGTTTTAAAAAGATGAAGTATTTAAAATTATGATTACATTTCTGCAGTAAAAACATCATGACAGATGAACTGGATGGATGCTACGAACACTGGCAGATGGATTGGAATAAATACATTTCAATGACTCAATGCCTTGTTTGAATTATAATAAAGGAAAATGTGACACAGAAACAAAGGACAAGAATGGCAGGCATTCCTTTGTGTTCTTTTTCTTGCCATGTAGCTTTAAACAACAGAAACTTCACAGTAAGACGTGGCACCATTCCTGCTGTTCTTATTGCCAAGGCGGATGGAAAGTGATTAATTTTTTGACCAATCAACAGACTGCAGCGGTCAAGCTCCACCCTTCAGGGCTGGATAGGATTGGGACCTCTTTTGCTTTCCCAGGAAATTGTTCACTGCAGCAAATGCTAATGTTAGCATCACAGATTTGTTGTCATTTGGAATCCACAAATCCCCCCCCCCCCCCCCCCCCCAGCTGCTGAGCAGGAACTCCGTCTCACACAGTTCAATCAATAGCAGCTTTGGACACAGATGCATCCTGCGGTTTGTTTACAGTTTCTGTTGAACAACATAACAGCACCGCATTAGCTTCACAAAATCACCACTGCTACACGAGCGCTGCAGCAGCCATCAGATCCATCCACTTACACAGAGATATGATCTGAAAAAGTTCCATAAAGGTAACCGTAAGTGGGTATTGGGTGGATACATCACTCTTAATTTAAAGTTAAGGCAACAAAAGGGATCACAATTTAAAAATAGGTGATGGTGTGTTGTTTGCTAGACCATAATAAAATGTCAGTGATTAGAATGAAGCCCATGAAATTTAATTGGACACGTCAATTAAAATATGCACACGAACATATGTTTTTTCTGCAACTTTTTCACCTCTGTGATGTTTATTTTTCCCTCAGTAACAACACAATCATTTTTCTTCCATTTTTGCCGGAAGCGAGCTGCGCTGTGACTGTTTTTGCACCCAGTTCCACAGTAATTACATGTTTTGTGTGGCTGAATGGAACTTGTTAGGGTGGCATGCTGATTCAGTGGTCAGGACCGCTGCCTCACAGCAAGACGGTTCTGCTGTTTGGCAGCTGGGACTTTTCTGTGTGAGCGAGGGCTTTGCTCAGGTTACCTCATGACTGTGATGGGGAGAAAAAAGAAAATCTATCCAGGGTGTTGCTTACCTCTCACCCAGTGGCAGTTTGGAAATGCTCCAACCCACTGAGACTCTCTGCAGGCTTAATCTGGCTTAGTTAATGGATTTAATTTCTTGTGAAGCAGATTTTTTTTTTTTTTTAAGTACTTGATACCGGTTTGTTGTGCCTGACACCAACCATATGCTCAGTTTGCATTTGAGGTTCTGTAGATGTTTTACACATTTGCATTGTACTGAATAAGTCCATGTTCAGCTGTTGTCTGCGTTGGTTTCATCTATTTTCTTACCTGCTTTCAAATCCTTAATTTGTAACATCTCCAATAAAACAACCCCCGTGTACTTTTCCCCTTAAATAACGGGAAAAAAAGGAACTTTTTTGTTTAGGTGTTTGGCGTGGTTGGCTTTTATTGTAAGCTGCGTTGTGTGCGCACGATCAAGTTAGTACTGTATTGTGTCATGCTGCCCCTTTTTTGGCAATGAAAATGTTTGTATCGATTGTGAGTGAGTGTGTGAAAGCAAATGCTCCCTGCACCTCTTCTTTTTTGATTAATAATTCTCTTCTGTGAGAGAGAAGTACAGGAAGAGAAGTGAATGAATGATTGATGGTGGATGAAAAGAGTAAAGGTCAGCTACATAAGAGCGAGAAAAAAAGAGAAAAATGGCATCCCAGAGATGGAGAGAATACAAAGACAAAGGGGGAAATTTGTGAGGTATGATTGAGCCTCAGACAGAAGCCTTTGAGGACTAACAGACAGATATTTACTCTGCTGTACCTCTTATTCAGCCTTCAGGTCTACACACTTGCATGTTTCCGATTGGGTTGTGGTAAACTTAGTCAAATTTAGCCTTCACAGAGAACAGATTAACCCGCTGTCATGTTTGTTTTCACGCTTGCCTCGCTCCGTGCTGAGGCCACCCTGGGAGCAAACAACAGTCATGGTTAGCAGATGTTGCAAATATTGGTTGTTTATTGTCAATTGACTGCAAATACCACACATATGTGCACACCATAAAATTAATGGTTTGGAGTCTGTTAAAGGGAGTTGCAGAGGAGTGGATAGTTATCAGGGGACGCAACATTCTGCTCTCAACATGTAACAAAACTTTAAAACTTCCCGTGACTGCAGCCTGCAGAGAACCTTTTTGTCATGTGGAAACCTCGGGTTTCACTATCAGTAGTGAATGTGTGTGCAGAGGAAGGGGCTGGTCTTGTTTCAAGATTTCATCTGGATTTAAGCACTAATCTAATGTAAATGTTTCCAAATGATGAATTTCAGCTGCAAAAATTCAGAAAGGTTTTAAAAATGTATAAGGGATGGAAGTAACAGCGATCATGCGTCAAACCAGTAATACTCACAGCAATTATTTATCTTTCCTGATCTATTGCTGTCTGAAATGCAGAGCAATAACTCAAAGACTGTTTTTAAAAAAAAAAAAAAAAAAAAAAAAAAAGCAAAAACACTTGATGTATGGTCCTGTGGCACAACTGTCAGATGATCAGGACTCCAGATTATCGCTGTTTTTACAGTGTTTTTACACTTTTATAAAGTGCTAATTAGAGGTGGGTATCAGGTACCCTGTAACATAATATCATAAAATTTTGTCTACGATAACGATAATATCACGATACAGAGATTCTGCAGTAATCAATATATTGCAATGAATTTAATCCATGATACACTGTGTCACTGAAGACATTATGACTTTATTTACCAAACTGAACACATTTGAAATAAATTACAAAATACTCTCAATCAATTTCACATAAACTGACAGCAATTCAAGTGAAATTAATAAAACAGTAAAACAAAGTGCACATAGTTCCTTCTTAAAGGAACTATGAACGCATAGAAACACACACTAGTGCATATGAAAAATAAATGCTTCAGTCAGTGCATTATAATCTCAAATAACTTGTACTTTCCACTAGGGGTGGGTATCACCAGGAACCTCGTGATACTATACTGTCATGATATTTTGCATACGATAACGATAATATCACGAAACAGCGATTCTGCAATAATCAATATGTTGCAATAAATTTCTATGCGTCACTGAAAATATTATGAATTTGACTAAATGGAATCCATTTAAAATGAATTATAAAATATTGTCACACAATTGCACATAAATGTCAGAAATTCATGTGAAATTAGTAAGACAAAGTGCACAGTGGCTCTGCTTAAAGGACTATATGAAAACACATATTAGTGCATACATGTAGAAAATAAACATTTAGTAAGGGCATTATAACATCAAACAACTGGGTGGTTTATAAAAATCTGGACGCACATTTTAACTTGTACTTTCCACTGTGTGTAAAGTGTAACCTGAACCTGCAGGCAACATGAATATCAGTGCTGAAGCAGCAACTTTTCAACATGTTGCACCAATGCAAATAGAACAAAATCGTGTGCGATTTGGTAATAAAATGATAAGATCTCATGAATTTCAGTTTGTTAAAAAATATTGATACAGCATTTTTAATATTGACATGATATTGTCAAATATAATATTGCAATATTTCAGTATACTATGGATATTTTGTCACACCCTTATTTTCCACTGTATGTGAAGTTTAATCTGAATCTGCAGACTGCACTTACTGTAAATATAATAGATAAAGCAGGGACTTTTCCACATGTTTTACCATTGGAAATAGAAAAACAAAATCTTTTGAGATTTTGTTGAACAATGAGGTTTCATAAGTAAAAATATATCAATAAAGCATTTCTATATGATATTGCAAGTGAAATATCGTGATTTTTCTCTGTTTCAATATTCGTCACGCCCCTAGTGCTAATATTCACATTCTCAAATCTTTTTATTCTTTTGCTGATTCATTCATGTGTTGTGACAATGTGAGATTTACAGAAACATATTTCTTTTATGCCTGCATCACATTTTCTGTTCTGCTTATGTGGCAGGCTCAACAAAAATGTGTGATGTATGGTAATTGTGTTTCTGATTATATGAGCCATATTTTTCTGAAGCTAATCAAACAACGGGTGAAAGCAAAAGTAAGCACAGTCAACTTGCACAGACAGATGACAGGACAGGATGGCAGATTATAGGACATATGAAGGACTGAAACAAACGAGAAGCACTCTCCTCAAAGACCACATTCACTGTTGGAAGTCTCAGAGAGAAGGTTAATTGTTGGCGCCCAGCAAGCAGCCGAGCTTTTGCTGTGTCTCTCTCGTTGTGTGTGATTAGAGGCCTGCAGCCATTGGTGACACAGAACGAGGACAAATGAGTCTGTCCCAAAAGTAAAAGCTTCTTCTTGACTTAATTAAGAAGCTCACTCTGCATGCCTTGTAGGCAGGGCGGTGGGGGCAAAAAAAAAAAAAAAAAAACTGGTCACACTGTCTCTGTTTGTGTTTGGGTGCCCATGAATCTGGGTTGTGCTGTTTGTGTATTATAGATTTTTGCACTATGTAAATATTAAGCACAAACTCATAAAACACATAAAAACATGGAGTTTGTTCATATGTCCCAAATGTAAGGCAACAGTTCAGCTGCAGAAATTGTCAACATATCACCTATTCTGTTGTTTAGTGTAAAAAAAAAAAAAGAAAAAAGAGCTGAAATAAAGTTTTGTGGCACTCTATGGTCTAATGTGACTAACCCCCAGTTTACCTCATATCCCAAAAGTACACTGTAAAATGTTAAACTTAAAAATATGACTTAAAGGGTTGCCCTATTTTAAGTTGAATTGGACATTTTTTGTGTGTTTAAGATGTGTTTGATTAAGCATTTTAATCTATAACAACAGAAACTTGATAATTTGACATGATATAATACATTGGGACAAAAATCCCAAACACAATTTACAGTGTAGGTTGGATATTTGAAAATGACATATTGTAAACTATTTTAAAAGAAGTTTGTTTTTTTTTCCCTCTGAAGAAATAGGATTTATAGAATAGTTTTTAGTGTGTGCTTGTAAAGGTCTTGTCAAAAGTTTGGACAGTAGATTTTGGACATTAGGTTTGATGAGAAAATGTGTTCCAACCTCTCACTGTTAGTGAATATACGTATGTACGTGTATAGTATACAGATAGGGTATAAGTTTTGAGTCAACACTACTGAACACTAATCAAAAAACATTTAATCAAACATGTACATGTTATGTCATTGTCCAAAGAATTGTCTTTTGTCTTTCTTTTAACAGACAAGGTTAACTGTATAAGTTACCTTATACAGGAAATAAGGTAACTTCTTAAAACAAAACAGAAAAAAAGAAAGTTAAAATATATAAATAATAATAAAAATATCTGTATCAGAAATTGAGAGTTGAGCAATATTGGCATATCAAATATTAATGAGAAAAACCCCTAATTGAGCATTGATAAAATAAAAAAAAATAAATAAAAAAAACATGCTTTATGACTCAAAATCTCCACAGCTTCAAAACAAAGCTGTTTAATCAAAAGGGTTAGTGATTCGGTAATATTAATCAATAATGCAATACTGTGAACACTTAAGGTAGAAGTGTCATAAAGCACAATTTTTCTTTGCAAATTAGTAAAGAAAAATTAATTGGTTTTGTTTTATTTACAGGAGATTAAATAATGTTATGGCTGAAGTTGGTCTAAGACATGTCCCCTTTTTTTTAAAAACTTATTTTCAAAAGCTACATGAAGGATAAACACTGCTAAAAAAGTTATGTAAACAAGTTTTTCTTCTAATTTGACCCAGAATGGGTCTATGCTAGGGATGTCTGATATTATCTGCCAAATGATATTGGCCGCGTTTCCCAGATTAGTTAAGACACTCTTAACGCTGAGGTCCTCCTTAAGTCACTTCTTAAAGGTGCCTTGTTTGGACGTTGCGTTTCCCAGATGCGCTCTTAACTCAGTAGCTTCTTTATTTTCAGGAGCGGCCAGACCCACTCTTTCGACCCTTCTTTAACGTTCCCCCTGCTAAGGGAACAACAGGCCCATCTACTGGTCACTTTTGGAAACGACACTATTTCCCGTGAAAAAAAAGTAGAAAATGGAAATTATTAAAAATGGACCTATTCACGGATCAGTTGTTGTATTTTGAGTCATGTTTTCTCACTCATGTCATAATGTCAATCATCTATGATGGAAGAAAACTGTAGTTACCGAGTGAATGACAGAAAATATTGTGGTTAAGTTTAATCATTATGGCAAGATAGGCCTCCCTATAGCTTACGTTAGATAAAGCTGTGGGTATCAACCACAGAAACAAAAACATTGCGGTAGGAATTGTACGCAAATTATACGCAATCTATGAGGACTCACGTCATATTTACGCATTTGTCAGCTGTTCATGATGAGATGCACCTGCTTCGCTCAATAAAAGCATGGCCATTTACGCATACCCGTATCAGACCCGCATCAGATGTGCAGAGAACCAAACCAAACCACCCCCTCCAGTCACCAAACCACCCCCTCCGGCCACACTTTGATATTGAACTATAAAACACTTCAGTACCACCCGAACCACCTATTTAGGTCCCCCTGACTACCTTTCTCTGCCAACCTCAGCACAAAGGTCATGTTAAAAATCATAGGTGGCACTGGGCAGTGATTCAAAAATGGCAAACACAACCTCTCAGTGTAATATGTGGAGCATTCCCATTACTTTGCGTTTACGCAGGCCTTTGAAGAATTGGGCACGAGTGAGTGGCAGAACAAGCCATTCTTTATTAAGTCACGTCAACCATTTGTGGGATTACTGTTTGTTGAATGCACGTGCGTCATCCTGGACGCACACTTTACGCACCAGATACAGTATGTCGCCCATTTACCAAATGCTGCCATGTGGAGCTCATTTAACATAAGATGTGTGTAGGTGATTACATCCTCCAAGATTTCCCCAGACAACAGTAACCCAACAAAAAGTTTTTGAAAGTTTGGTGCATATCGTTTTGGCTGAAGCTTGTCAGGAGTTCCAGGAGTTGATCTATTTTTTTGCGAACAAGAAAATGTTACCCTTTTTCAGTGTTTCAATCACCTAGCCACCGTTTCCCGATTCTACTACTGAGCATCGATATGACACACACGCACGTTTCAGGAATCCTCTTGGTGGGGTTCCCTTCAGCCATTACGTCAACAAATAGCGTCAGAATGACCATTATTTATAGGGCATCTGTAAATTTCCAATCGCCTACACCTGTTTAGCACAATTTGGCCAATTACACAATATACAATGAGCTTTTCAATGAATATTTGCAATCACTGGTAATCACATGCATATTTTTAACAGTTTGTCTTCTTGCACAAACACATAAACGTATAAATGGGCTCAATATCAGCGTCGGAAAATAACCTCCACACTAAATGAATGGTGTCGATCGATATACCTGACCTCGATTGCTTTTTTTCAGCACCCCCGGAAGTGGATAGCTTCTGTTAGGACCTTCTAAAGATGTAGCGTAGCCAAGGCGTTTCTCAGGAAATAAGAACGCGTGAAAGAAGCAATCTGGGGAAACGGGCGTATCTTTGCGATCCTTTGTTGGGGAAGAGCTTCCTTGAGGCCTTCTTTAATCCAAAGAAGAATCTTAACTGGGAAACGCGGCCATTATTAGCTAATATTGACATGAGGATGTGATATCGGAAAATATTGGTATAATATTTTTGGACCAATATTTTTAAAAACGAAATCTCGTGAGATCTTGTTCCATCAGTGTTGGTCCAGCATGTATAAAAGTCCCTGTTATCCTGGAAGAACTTCATATCCCAGCATTCCTCCCAGAGTCATGTGACTACGGTGCAGCTGCTGCTGCTACAGACTGACTTGCTTTGAAGCTGCTTATAACATGTCTGGTTTTAAGTTGTTAGTTCAGTTACCAAGTTGTCAGAAACATTATAATGTTGGCTAATACCTGCTAGCATCTGATATCTGGCAGCCAGATGTCCAAAATGAACTCCTCTGGCTGAGTTAAGGATATTTTGGGATCTTTGCTCTCGGAGCAGAGAATAGTTGTATTTCTCAAAATATGATACACAACCTCACAGTTCTCTGCATTATTGTATCAGTTGATATCGGATATTGGAATTGAGTTAGACAATATTGGATATCGGTAAAAGAGCCAATATTGAATAACTAGTTTACACTTGCTGTAGCAGTCAACTAGTCCAATCATCATGAAAGTAATAGGCCTATTTGCGACACAACACAAGCAAATCTTTTAATCTGTGCTCATTTATAAAGAAACAACATAAACTTTTTCAATCAAATTTTTTTCCCCACAAATTATCTAAAAAAGAAAAAAAAAAAAACAACAGGTGTAAACACACATTACTAGATGATAAAATACAGGACAGGTATATTCCCTGTGGTTTAGTCAACCCTTTTTTCTTTCCTGTAAACCTAATCAACACTATAATCTTAGAGTTGGTGAGAGGCCGAAAATAGCAGGTCACATCCAAAGTTCTGGTTATGCTTTCAGGATTGGGGGGTTCGGGGCCAGACAAAATGCCTCTAAGTAGGTTTTCCTCTGATTGCATTCACACCACAATTGTGAATGCTAATTTTTCAAACTGCATCGTAACTCTACTTAAAAAAAGAAAAGGCCAGACGTGGAAGAGGATTCATTTCCTCTCGATCTCTTTTCACTATTGAAAACAAGCTCTCTTTTTAATGATTGGTTATAGAGTCAAATATAATTTTTATTTTAAGTGAATATTTTTAGAATTATGCAGCTGAAAGAAAGTTACGGAAATGCACTTACTGTAACCAAAAGGGCCATTCCTACCCCCCTTATTAGACAGCAAAGCAGAAAATCCATCTCATTTTTAATTTCATCATGCTCCCACAACACATATTCTACATAATTAAACATGCAATAGTACTTGTTGCTGCAGCAGCAAAAAAAAAAGAAAGTGCTGATAATGATGCTGATGATCACAGCAGTGGAGGGAGGAATGGGATGAGCAGCAGCAGCATTTCAGCGCTCGCATTTGCAGCCAGTTTGCGATTATAATCTCCGGTGTCAGAATGGAGCCTGCAGGGATACAAAGCCAATCCACAGAGAGTGTGCTGGAGCTATCACCTGGAGAGTAATGAATTTCTCCACTACAGAGCCAGATGGCCAGGGGCCGGGATGAGGCCTGATACTTAGCACTATTTATTTGGCAAAGCCTAGAGGTGTCCTGTGAATGGGATCTGAACAGAGAACAGAAAGAAGGGCGCAGACTTTATTTGCCTGGCAGGGCTGACTGACGCACAGATTAGCAGCAGTACCTGGCCTATCTGCACCAAGCAGGTGTGCTTAAAATGAAGAACGTGTTTATGTCTCTTTTTCTCTTATGAAAGCGTGAGAAAATGCTATCATGAGATTTCTATGGTTCCCCGTTTGCCTAAATTGAGCTAATTTGTTTTTTTGTTTTGCTGTACTGTTTGTGCCTGTTTGTGCCACGCCACACTGGGCAAAGTATCTGCAATGCAGTGAATGCTGTGGCTTTGCTCTGCTGCTTCTGTGCAGCACCCAACTGTCACAGTGCACGTGCACTGAAACACTCACATGCATTATTTTACAAACATAAAACAATGCATGAATTCAGAAACTCAAGCACCGGATCCAATGACACAGGTGTGTGTTGCTCATGTGGTCAGACTCCAAGTTAAAGGCTCAGTAAATGAGCTTTAAAACCTCCCGATTGTAACATCTCATGTAAAAGAAAAATAATATCGTAGTCGGTCTTAAATACTCACCTGATTTGTGTTTAATTGTCACAGCAAACATGTTAAATTCATAGAAAAGAATTGGAAGCGGAGCTCTTTAAAGAGATCTCAAAATGTGCATCACATCACAGACCAGTGCTCTTATCTCTGAAGGGCCTTGCAGCCAGGTTGACTTGATTGATATTTATTGGACAGCTGCCGTATAAGAGAGGGGGTGAACAAGAGAGACGGAAGGTGTGCTGCTATCTTTACAGGATCGTGCTGAGCACTAATGATATCCTCACACCGCCAGAGCCACGGTGATGCTGTGGGAACATACAGAACCGGGAATTAAATTAGAGAAATGCGATGAATGTCAGTGTCACTGGGAAGCTTATGGAAAAAAAACAATATATTTGTGTGTGTGTGTGTGTGTGTGTGTGTGGGGGGGTGGGTGTGTGTGTGCGCACATGCAGAGGGATAAAAAGAGCATGGGAAAGAAATCCTGAATAAAAAAGTTCTGCATAATTTTAGTCAATCAGTAAAACAAGCTATTATCAGCTGTACCCACATAAAACTAAACAATAATTACTATTTTACGAATGATACTATACTAATATATACTATACTAATAATTACTCTCCATGATTATTTGTCTTGATCATTTGTTTTTTTTTTTACTAGAAAATACAATAATAATTTTAAAAAGTGATTAAATAATTTGGAAAATAAAACAAACAAACAAAAAAAAAAATCAGATTTATCTTTTGTTTTTTGGGGTCATCTAAACAAAAACTTCACATGACATGTCAACAGCAGAGGATGAGATGCAATGAAATGAAATCAGTCAAGACGGTGGCAACTGGATGAATCAGAATTCCTGGAAAACAATACGAAACTGTAAAAATTCTTATTGTTCACTTACTTGTTTTTTTATGAAAATGACTAAAGATGATGATGCAGGCATTAACTAGCCTGGTACACCAGCCTGACTAACGCCATGTATGAGATACACGGCAAGTCAGTCTGGGTTCCCTCCGTTGGAGAATGATTCCCAATGCGAGACGAGAGGCGGGACTAACAGGAGGAAAGTCAACCGGAGAGAACCAATCAGAGAAACGCAGAAGTGACGCAAACGTCTTTTTCTGAGAGGAAAACATGGAGGAAAGCCTTCAGAGCAGCTAATTGTTGCAGGTTTATGGACATTTGCAGCTTTTTAAGACATCAGAAAGTGTATTGTTATATGGTCGCTCCTCTGTGGCCGCCATTCTGACTGTTTATGGTTAGAGATGTTTGGCTAAGATAATTGTGGTTACATATTTACCTGGCAGAGCAACTGCTATGTTTGTACAGAGTGTTTTCTTCTCTCTTCTTTTAAACATTGTGTTTACTTGAAGTTTAAAAAAAGAGTTATTCTCACTGAGACCCATGTAATAAATAGAGTGATTTCACAGAAGCACATTTAGATTTTTCTCTCTGCACATCACATTTCGCCAGCACACCGTTGATCACATTGTCCTTTCTGATTTGACCTTCTCATGTTTGTCTTGACAGCTTTATTTACAGATCAAACACTGAAACATTGGGCATTATTATCAGATCTTAAATAATACTTTATTATTAACAAGGAAATTTGATTTTATTTATCATTCAAATGAATGGTTTTCAAACTGGGAGTCTTGGCCCTCATGGGGATCCCAAGATAATTCCAGAGGGTCAACAGATCATTGTAAAACATAAAACATAGACTACATTTATTAAATAAATTTGGGAATTTTACTGGGGCTTTCTAAATGTCTATTGTCAGCATTAACATAGTGTGTCATCTTGGGGGTCATGGTTTATAAAGTTTGATAAGCACTGGAAGCCGGGTATCTAGATTTTTCCATCTTTCCTCAAACAGTGTTTGACTTGGATATTCTTGCATCATCCCACAAGCTGCCCACAAAGACTTTCTGTTATAATTTTTATTGTAAAATTACTGGGTCCTGCAGCAAAGGAAAAAATAAGATAAAATAAAATTGATTCCATTCATTTGTGATGCCTGGCAAAGCAACACCGGAACATCTCAGATGCTTACGAGGAAATGAAAGACTGCATATAGTTAAGTTTTATTAATAAGATAAATTATAAAATCAATTCAGCTAGATGGTGCTGAGGCAGTTATTGTAGTCTTTGAGTTCCAAGCATTGCTGTTTAAATTTTACTGGCAGAAAGGTGCAGTTATTAAAACCTGGTGCAGAATTTTCATCTGTTGTTGTCAAACAAGCACAAAGTTCTTTTTCAATCCGAGGTCAAGCAGAAAAGTGAGGAATAATAAGTGAGAGTGAATTAGGAAGGTGGAAAACGTGGTGTGATGAAGATGTTGACGCATCTAACCAACCAGTTGGATTTTCTTCTTTGTAGCCAAACTAAGTGATGTTCAGTGTGAATGATTTCCAGTGATCAGAGGATTGTAGACAAGCGCATGTTGACCACACATGCTCTGGTCAACAATATCATTTCATCACTACGTTATGTTTTGCATAATCTATGAGGCAAATGTGACAGCAGTTGAATACGAGAAACTGAATATCAGGAGTGTTAGGCTAAAAGTGAAGCCAGTTGGGCGTTCCTATCGTCGCCATCTTCACTGGCTTGCAGCGAAGATCCAGAAAATACAAAAATAGGCAAAGAACAGCCTCGGGGCATATGATTGACAGCCAACTGCTAACGAAGCAAACTCAAAACTAACATTAGCTAACAGCTTCACTTTTCTTTTTGCTGCTTGGTATTGGACCAGACATCTAAGCAAGAAGACATTGTCCCTCATTTATCAAACGAGTGTAGAAATGAGCGCACATCTGATCGTTAAAAGGATCATATGATTGGACCCAAGTGTAATTTATTAAAACGTTTGTATTGGTCCAATCTCGCCGTACGAACTAAAGAGTCTTGATAAATACCTCGGCTGAAATCCATCGTCATTTAAATGTCACGCCCACGGTTACTGCGAGGTTGAACCATGGAGAGATTCTGCCCAAAAAAAGAAACTTTTGGGGGGAACAAGACAGAATTCCTCATTTGTGAGGTGGGAAAGATTAAAGAGGTGCTGTTTGGCAGCTTAAAAACCGGATTCAGAGACGTGCACAAAAACGCTACACGGAAGAGGATCAGTCGGCCTCACCGGTGTTACGACTTCAGCTGAGATAATAAAAGTCTCCTTTAAGGCGTAGCTTATGGTTTGTTTTATTAGTTATGAGGCAAGGGGGGTTAAGTGTCTTGCTCAAGGACACAACGACAGATGGCTGGAGGAATTGGGATTCAAACTGCCGATCCTTCTATTATTGGTTGGCCTGCTCTACCACCTGAGCCACTGCCGCCCTTAAACAGACAGAGAAATTCAAGTCAGATTGATAATAGCTGAGCTAAGGAAACCAACAGATTGGCTGGAATCTTGACTTGACCCGGTCCAATCCCCCATCCTGAGCAAGCACAGAGTGGTGGCGACAGTGGGAAGGAAAACACCCTTTTAACAGGGAGGAAAAACCTCCGGCAGAACCCGGCTCACGTACCGGGTAGAACTTAAAATGTTGATGTCCTCAGTTGCAGTCCATAAAGTCCTTCAGTGTCTCTGATCAGTTTTTCCTGTTTCATTTCAGTGCAGTTTCAACAAATTTGGATGATTTCTGTTAAAACTTTTTGTGGGTGTGATCAGAACTGTGGTTTGTTGTTTGAGGTTGATTCTGCAGGATTGTTGAAGTTGCAGCTGCAGGGTCTATTGTGAGTCTTACAAAGAATTATTTAGCCTGACACAGCACGCAGCAGTTTGTCACAAAGCATTGTGGGTGTTATGATTTAAGTCACATGGCATGATGCACTAAAGTGGTAATTACTTCTGGTACTGTAGATGTTTATTACAGCTGTTAATCCCAAACTCATTTTGTTGAACTGATCCACTGTTACATTTAGGGATTGGTGCTAAGAAAGCCATGATCTCATTCCCCGTTCTCTACACAGTGTAGAGGGAGACGATCACTTTGCCGGTATGCTTGTTTTAAGTATTATGTTCTGTTTTCTTTTACAAAAACAGGGATAAACAACTGATGATGTTGTCTTTCCTAACATTATGTGATACTGGTAAATAATGAAGTACATTATTACTGTTACACAAGTAGAAAATCCTCAAAATCCATCTGTCAGGCTCAGTAATCCAGCAATATCCCTGTAATGAGGACAGTTGTTACTCACTTAAAAGCATATTTTCTAAGTCATGTCACTCTGTGTCTTTTAGTAAGGCACATTTTGTAAATGTTAGCATGCAAACGGGGCATCAGGGCGCATACACAAATATTACTTTTTCCTTTTTTTCTAACAATAAATAATGGAAAGCTGTCCCTGTTTGCAAAAAGAGGAAATTTCTGGTAATCCGGCTGTTGAAATACCGAAGATAGACAAAAAGATGCTGAAGCAATGCAAGTGAAAAAAGCAAAGCAGAGTAGGATGAAAAGAATATGTTCTGTTTTGGGGGATTTTTATTTTTTTTTTTTTTGCTTCTTTCTTTGAAAAAAAAAAGTATTTATAGGAGGATTGTTTCCTGGTCATTCCTGGGGTCTGTTTTTTTTTTTTTTTTCCGTTTTTTTTTTTAGGGAGCTCAACAGTAAAGTGACTCAGAAGTATAGCTTGGAGCAAAGCTTGTGAAAAGCTATAAAAACTAACCAAAAAAAGTCAGGGTTCATTCTTCTCTACATGATGGAAACACGGCATCATCCTTCAAGAAAGGAATTATTTTTATTGATTTTTTTTTTCTTTTTGTAAAACAACAGAACTCCCCCCCAAATGTGGCAGCTGTGATAAACATGCTTATGTGTGGTTAAAAGCAAAAATAATCTCAACCTTAAACCACACAGTTGATCTCTTATTTTCTTATACCATACTTTTCTTTACTTAATATTCCCTTAATTTGCCATTCACCAATATGTTGTAGGAAACAGGCGTTTGTATATATATATATATATATATATATATATATATATATATATATATGTAATATTTTCTAGCCATTTTTTTTTTCACCACACAAGTTAATTTGTATGTAAAAGAATTGTTAATTTCATTGTCTTGATGTGTCATATTAAACAGTTTCTGATATGTGGAATGAAGAAAGCCCAGATAACAGATAATTAAAAAAAAAGAACTCTATCAGTTTCGGAGGTGGAAATGAACATATGTGCTTCACACTTTCAATTATGTCCCCCCCCCCCCCCCGAAGGAAAATAAGCCAACCAACGCAGATTTCTTCCCCACTCCTGAATATGCATCATTTGTGTTTATTGAATGAAAAAGGCATATATTCAAAATGAAATTTAATTAAAATGGTAACTTGCCATTTCAGCACACAAACAAGAGACTATTAACATCCAGCAGTTCTAAATGATTCGTTATTTTAGTAGATTTAGGATCAAAAGAACTCTTGGGACTGTTGATTGGTGAAATTTGACTGGTTTAGTCATTTTAGGAGCAAATACTTTTGAGGCTGCAGCTACATCATTCTCCTTCTCACCCTGCCACCTTTGGGGTTCGGTAGATATAGGAAAATTTTCCTGGAAGAGACGTCTCATATGGAAAGTCCACATGAGAAAAAAAAAAAGAGAGAGAGAGAACGGTAGTTATTGGGAGAGAAAACAACTATCTTCTGGTCTCAAGATCTTGGATTCCATGTTGGTTGCGGATTTGAATTGAAATTTTTTGCACAAAGAAAATAATAGAATACTGCAAAGAACTTTGATTATTTCAGGTTTTACTTGAAGCCACTTTGTGGACTACACAAGACTCGGGGCAAATGATTAAAAGCTGACGTACTCTGGGCTAAATGCTAACTGAGCTTACTCAAAACTAAAAAAAGCTAATGAAGATTAGCCCCTATGCAGCGGGATAAAGGTAAAACACGCTTAGACTTGCTATTAGCTGACTAAAAACCGCCGTTGTGCTACTCTGAGACTGAGACCTTACCGAGAGCAAAGAAGGAGCTAAATGGTAGCCACTGGCCAGGAGGCTGACATCCGGTCTGCAACTTGTCAATCAAAAGGACATGCCCCTAATTAAGGAATAATACATGGAGCACAGGTCATTATTGGGAAATACTGAGCGACAGGGCGAATGCAGACCCAGACGCATTCAACCTGAGAGGCCTGCGAGTTCACGGCACTTCGGAAGCCATGGCGTGCAGCGTCTACTCTGCTGATAATACAAGAGTAGAAGAAGAATGAATGTCAGCAGATAACGAGAAGCCTCCCAGATCGCCAGCTGCATTTGCGATATTTAAAAAGTGCTCCACAGTCTTTCTCGGCATGAGGATGAGTAGAAAATGAAGGCACATCATTCTGTGGGTGTACTATTCCTTTAACCTATTAAAACTAAAATGATTTTTTGAACCAGGCTGTAAACATGTTTATTTCTGCTGTGAAGTTGGCCTTTTTAACATGGGAGTCTGTGGAAATTTACTATGTTTTGGAGCCAGCCCCTAGCGGATGTAAAAAGAACTTAAATTTCTGAGCAACCCGGAAGTAGACTCACTGTTCCCCAGTGGAGTTTGCGCCTTGGTCCTGATCTACAATGGTTTTCACCTCTGTTGATTCTCTTTTCCTGTTCTTGAAAGAAAGCGTGCCAGAGTAAAATCGCCGTGCTACCTTGAACGTTTGCATGCTGCTTTAAATCTTCCAATAGAAAAATGCTAAAATTTTTAATAGGATCGGGTATTCGGTGAATTCTATTTGTGGAAATGTGAAAGCGATTGATCTGAGTCACCATGGCAACAGTCACTACTATCCCCTTGTTTCAGTCATTAATCTTAAAATGTTCCACATGAAGTTTTACTTAAAAGAAAATGGATTTTCGCTTCAAACTTCCCCCAAGATTCACTAAGTATTTTAATAAATTATCATTGAAACTTGCTTATTGCAGAAAGTGGAGTCAGTCTGGGAAATTGTTGAGGATTTTGCTGTTGAGACAAATCATAATATCTC
This sequence comes from Atherinomorus stipes, assembly GCA_023101725.1. Lineage (NCBI taxonomy): Eukaryota > Metazoa > Chordata > Actinopteri > Atheriniformes > Atherinidae > Atherinomorus > Atherinomorus stipes. The sequence goes on from JALJCO010000842.1 coordinate 197,107, forward strand.
CAAACTGTTGCGAAGGAAAACACAGATCTTTGCTGGCATTGGCATTTTTTCTGAATTAATTACTTTAACTAGGCCATTTCAAAATACTCTGTTTAAGCACTATTCAAGTCATATTTTAACAAGAGCTGATTGTGGTGAACGTGTTGCTCTGATACTAAAGGCAGAAGTTACATTAGGTTATCGGAATGTGGGCAGAATGCCGAATGTAAAGTGTAGACGTCTCACAGTTATCAGATCTTTCACGTCTTCTTGCTGATGTTAAGTCCTCTTTGCTTACCATAGGCTTTAATTTCTTATCCGTTTCCTCTCATTGCATTCCGGGGGGGTATTGAGACAGTCCCATCTGCAAGCCTGTAATAGTGTCCTTCATGGATGACATTCCTCCAGAGTGGCAGACAGACAAGCTGCCAGTGAGCCAGCCGTGCTAACACATAGCAAAGGTCTACCCTCGCTGACGGGCCAATTAATGAAGAAGCAAAGACGGGCGGACAAGAGAAAAAAAAATGCTAATGACACAAAGTGATTTATTGTAGAGAAAAAGGGTGTGTTAAGCATATCAGGTGGCGGTCAGCAGGTTGATTTGGTGCAGCAGCTTGCAAAGACAAAAGAGAACCATGTCACAGGTTATGTTGAAGACAGTTGGCAAATTAAGGGGAAAACCTGGGAAAACTTTGCTTCCTTACAGGGAAGTTTCACTTGAAATCAGTTGTTTTCCATAATCAGTGTTATCCTATGATGAAACATTTCTTTCCTTGAAGAGTAGTTTGGAAATGGGTCTGTAGCTGCTAAAAAGAGAGAGATCAAGCTTGTTTTTTTAAAAAGAGGGTGAATGACAGCATTCTTAAAGTAAACAGGTACTTGACCAGACGCCAGGGAGGAATTAACTATGGTGAGGACACAGGGACCAATGGACAGGAGAACATCTTTGAACAGGGTAGTAACTGGTCAAGGGAGCAGGTAGATGATTTCAATGATCCAACTAATTTGAATAGATTGGACAAATATATCTTTTCCTTTCAAATAAATTAAAAGTGGAAATGGGCCATGAAAAGGGAAAATTTTTAGAGTTGTGAAATACAAAACTAAACCTTAAATAAATATTGTAGACCAAAAAATAAATTAGAAAAAAACAAATAAAAAACTAAAAAAAGCAATATTGCCAATATTCGGCTTTTCTTTAAAAAAAATAAGAAAGAAAAAATGTTTTGTAGGACGTTGGATTGTGTTATAAGCTTGAAATTGTGAAGTGTGGTTTGCATTTTTCCCTTACTGCTGTGGATTTGCAACCAATTCTGCATCAGCTGCACCACCTTGTGATTAAATTTATGTTTGTGTTGTTCTGAGAGTCTCCTAAAAACATCTGTTTAGTTTTTGTGAGTTCACAAATGTATCTTATAGATCTTTGATTGTATTTTTTCTCAATAAATTTTTAAAAGTGACTGAAGCTGCAGCCTTTTCTCCACAATTATCCAGCTGTGCCTTGATGCAGAGATAAAAATCCACTCCCTCATTTTCTTGCTTTATGCAGAAATGAAGAGACAAAAGAAGAGAGGTTAAAGCTGAGGGTTGGTGTTATCCAGCACTCTATGGCTTATTGATCCTTGTGGCACCCACTCCTTCGCCTTCTCAGAGGAGTAAATTGGACCGTTTTCTTCTGTTGTGATTGACGCCTGCTTTCTGTGAGCAGAGTTTAAACTTGCGCTGATATTTCCAACTGGCTACGACTTTTTTTTTGCCCAAGTCGACTCTCGTTTTCCTAAAAACAACACAGTTCTTCGAGTGCATAGTGTCTGAGCTGACAGATGACAAGTGTTAAGCTGAACAACCTACAGTGCATTGTGACAACTCTGTCAACATAAAACAACAGGAGAAGATGACAAATGGCACTTGTGTCATTTATCGCTCCGACTAACAACACAGTGCAGCCCAGTCCAAGTATGAAATCATGTCTGGGGGGGACCTGCTTGGAAAATTTTGAGTTGTGTAGCAGAGCGAGTGCAAAGAAAGATGCTAGGCTGCGATTTTTTTTTAAATGTATGAGCTTTCACACACACACACACCATAATCTGACACATAGCACCAATGGGGTGGAAGCATTTACAGTAGCTGAAAGCACATCCCTGCATAAACCCACCCCTACACAATGATGACAGCACCATTTCCATAATAAAGTCGTAACCATGTGATTATTTTTGTTTAAAAGATGAGCGATATGCTGCTCAAACCAATTGGCAACTGAAAAACAAAGTAATAATGCAGAAAAACAACAACACTGAATGCAAAGTTTATAAAAGTTTGCTGTTTTAATGACACACTGACATTTATAGTGCACGTTCCTGGAGCTGTTATTGCCCTGCAGCGTCCCAAGGCTGAGCAGCTGCACTGTACAACATTTCCAGCCCAGGGCATCACATAACCACTGCATTTCGCTTTACGGCACCACATCAGCAACTGGATGTACTGGACAATCATCCTCAGAATGATTCATACCCTCCAGTTAAAGAAAATGCTAAATTCACAATATTTATTTAAATAACAAGAATCTTAAAACAAAAGTCATAATAATAAAAATGTACAAAATTACAATTTAGTGAAATTAAATATTGCTTTTGGCTTGTAGTTTAAAAGAACAATTTTAAAAAAGAAACAAAACTGTCCCAGACCAATTAGAGTACCTTCACCTGGTGAAGAGACGTCATTTTCAGACCTAAACTGAATAAAGTTCATTTCATCTGTTCTTGTAAAATATATGTTGTGAAATACACACAAGTCTGATTAATAAATAAATGAATTACTGAACTAATTTATGTATGGTGGCTGTGGGATTTCACCAGGACAGGGTTAAATAGATGTTACATTCTAAACTAAATGTGACTCATTGTTAGCATAGAATGTCCATAAATGTCCACATGTCCATAAAAACATGTACAGTTTGTCAGGTAAACAGGTCTCCCTTGTTAAAGACGCAGCGTCTCGAATGGACTTACTTATGTAAATAAAGTTTAAATAAAAATTAAATATAGCTACATCTATCACTAAACTGATAATTTTCATTTTATTTAATTTTATCAAAATGCTTTAAATTATTCAAAGTATTTTTCGAAGAAACAGGGCAGACTTCAGTAATTATTTCACCTACAGCATAAAAGATGAAATATTGCAATATTTACATCTGAAATGGCATTTTTTCACGACAGGCAGGAGCTCATCACCAAACATGGACATGTCCCGCCTTTGTGGTTGAAAACATCACACGCAGTAATGAATTATGGGTAATATGTTCCGGTGAAGTCTGCATCCAATCTGTGGATTGAGGGTGCAAAGGGGGCGTGGCAGACTTCCACCCTAGAACAGCCCTACAGGATTGGGACACACTACGCACTTGAATCCCTCAACGGGAGCGCACAATAATACCAAAATACCTGCCAGCAGGTGCAGAAGTCTGATTGGAGGTTACAGGAAACACTTGACAATCACCTGCAGTGGTTGCCTTAAAGTGTTGCTCAACAACATTTTTGGTCTGGAGCCCCATCATGCATGTTTAGCCTACTTTTTTTTTTTTTATGTCTTTATTTGTTTGTAATATTTTTGTCAAACAATAATTCAAGAAGAATGATTTTCTATATATATATATATATATATATATATATATATATATACTTTTTTATTTCTTACAACTTTGTTTAATTTCAACTTATTTCAGAGATGGTTTAATTTTTTCCTTATTTAATGATTTAATGAGAGTATAATTTTGGGGACAAATGTAAACACGCACACCCTGCTGAGTCAGCAGAGTAATGCAAGCAGACATTATTGAGGGCGTGAGGAACAAAAGAACGTGAGAAAACAAGACAGAAGACAAGTCAATGTCACACCGATTTGCATTCTGCCAAATGTCATTTTATTGTGTAGAGTCAATGTGATTATATTACATAAAGTGAAATTTGATAGAATAAAGGAAACGCAAAACTATACATACACGATGTGTGTGGCTTCTAGGTAGCAGATATACATAAAGTGTATAGTTTTGTGTTTCCTTTATTCAGTCAAATTGAACATGTTGTACAATTTTGAGGATTGGTGGGTGGGGCTTCACAGCATGCCTGGTGGGATTGTGTTGTCCAACAGTATTTAGTAAGGGCTGCTGTTTGCACCATCAGTGGTACCATCTTCTTTTACTGTCGCGGGGTGTGTGTGTGTGTGTGTGTGTGTGTGTGTGTGTGTGTGTGCTAAGCTCAGTAAAGCTATACAGTAAAAAGAGCAGTGTTGTTAAAAAAAATAAAGATTGACCTTCCCATATCTACTATAATCCCAAGCTCAACATAATATTGACTTTCTGTAGACAGCATTAAACAAGATGGAGATTGCAACTGGAAAAATACACTGTTACAATTCTGCTCTTGAAACCAACATTACTTGATATATCTACAGTCATGCAACTATGTTGCAAGTTTTCAATTTTTTGACCCAAAGTTGGTACTAAATTAGCTAAAACTAATTAAAGGTTGAATATGGAACATTTTTATTAAAAGCTATATTTTTTCAAAAATAATACCTCCACAGGTCGTTTGGGGGTGTAGAGAATGAAAGTACAACATTTCCCAGAAAAATTATATTTAGCCTAAAAATAATTATAAAATAATTTTTTACGGGTTCGATAATGGCATTATATTTACGTCTATAAGCCAATACACGCCACCATTGCAGGTTGCCAAATATGATCTCTGTGTGGCAACAATATTTCGGTCATAGTCAGGCTTGTACAGGGGAAAACCGTAGAGACGACCAGTGAAGCAGCTGCTTCAGAGCCCTGGAGATATTGTTATCTGTTTCTGAGGAGGAGTGACCTGAGAAGAGCAAAACCTGGAGTAAATTTAGGTGAAGACTTCACTAAATGGACCCACATAAACGTTTTCCACGGAGAAAAGCACTGAAATGGCGACTTTCCTGCTGGATCGGTAAGCTAGCTTGTTTGCTAACATGGCTAACGTTAGCCGTCAGTTATAAACTCCTCTGCGTTAATGGTTGGACATGCTGCAGACTGCTGGTCACTTGCGTATCGGCAGTAAGTCTGGCATCCCAGCGGCCTGGAGTTGTTTTTCTGCCGTTGCAACTACAACCTAGACACACGTGATGTCGCTGTTCTGTCCGTATTCCATATTCAACCTTTAAGTGGTTAAGAAAGGGACACTGACAATATCAGCTGCAAAGCATTAACACAACTTTTCTGCCAAAGTTGATGGAGGATGGCTGTAGCACTAAGCATCAGCATGTAAATTAAGAGTTAAAGGCATTAAAGAAGATGTTTCTTTCAACAATTTTTCCAATATTCAATGAAATTGGGTTCACTACCCCATACGCTATGATTGACAAAAAACTTCAAATACATAAATGTTATTATACATCAGCTGTGAAGGTAATGGGGATAGAAAAATATCTGCCTATCATCTCTGCATTCCTTACATTTTTCATTTGTCTATTGGCCGTCAATCACTCTTACTACCATAGTAAGAGTGATTGACAGTCAATTCAATGGGTAATAGGCGAGACTGGTCAATGAGAGTGATTGATTGGTGAGAGTAATACTGCGTGCCGGAAGCTGCACACACTCGTCTGATGTTTACGGTAAGTAGCTAACAATCATTCTGCTAGCAGTTAGCAACATTCAGACAACGACATCTGTTATATTTGCATTTTTGACATGATAGGAGAATCTGTATCTGCTGTCTGCTAAACACCAGAGTGGTTCGTGAACGTTGTTCTGTGGCCGGGGAGCTGTGAATCAAGGACGTTGGTCTTGTGCATGCATATTGTTCAAGAACTCGCTAACAGTCTCTGCTTTCTGAAATGCCAAAAACATCTTCTATAGTGCCTTTAATCATGCACATCTCCAAAAAGACTAAATCTAAGATTGGTATATCATGATTGTAGATGCAATTAAAAAGAAATTAAAGCTATACCTTCAAAGAAATGTCAGACTTTTGAAATTATCAATCTTTTATCTAACCAAATTTAACCTCTTTCACAAGGGTGACCTGGCCAAGAAAGGCAGCAGCAAACATCAGTGTTAACAAAGCAAACAAAAAGAGATAACAATTAAACTTTAAAATTGTAAAATGACAATTAAATAATAAAGGGCAGTAATTAGGGATGCAAATTATCGAGCAATTCATTAATCGATAGTTGTATCATCTTATCGATCGATGATCGATTAATTGATAAGTGGCAATTTTTCCAAGAAGCTGAATTTCCCTCTGAATAGGTTCTATCTACTGTAAATGTAGCATAAAATGCTATCTTTCTTATCATATAAAAATTACACGTTCCTTAACCAAAGATTTATTCTGGGCTCACTTAAGGGCAGGGAATAACATTTTGGTTGCATATCAAACATATTCTGAATAGAAAATATCAAAATATTACACAGGCTACTTATTATGAAAATAAATTTGCTCCTCTCATCTGCTATTTTGGAAACATTAATAGCAGCAGCATAAAAAAAATATGTTCTTGAATAGAAGACATTGTAGGCTCTTTCCACATAAAAATAAATTAGTGCGCTATCTCAAATAATAAGATAATAAATCTGAATATAAAGCAGAATAATGAAATAAATAAAATTATGAAAAGTAAAAAAAAAAAAGTAAGTAAGGTTTAACCTGTCAGCTTAATTGTCAGCCGTATGCCTCTCTGACATGCTCTCTGTGAGTAGGACGGCTGACTTTACCTGCCAGTCCGGATCAATGTAGTGGCATGTCACTGTGATGTAGCTTTCTGTATTCAAGGAAGTCCAACAGTCTGTTGTGAGGGCAACATTTGCGGTTGCAAGTTCTGTTCTCAATTCGGCCTTTTTCCTCGCGTAACTTGCTTCCAGGCGAGTGGTTATGGTTGTTCGAGAGGGGATATGGTATCCTGGCTCGTTGTAGTTTATTACCTCCAGAAATCCCTTCCCATCGCCAACATTTATCGGCAACATGTCTGTAGTAACCATGTCACATATCAGCTGGGTAATGCCCTCTGCTTTCGTGAGGTCACGTACCCCTTCGTCCCAACGCTGTGGTGATTGTTGGCTGAGAACCACTTGCTGTTTGGAGCACTGCTGAATGTGACATATTTGGGTGGTAGTTCAACGAAGTTGTGGAGTTGTTGTACTTTAAAATATTTCCACATATTGTGCATTTGGCATCATTGTCATCATTGACCAACTTAAAGTGACTCCATACTGCACTCCGTTTTTCCCTCTTCATCACGTCTGTGTACCGCTTCTTCTCGTTTGTCTAGTGTTGTTGTCAGATCCCTGCTTCGCTTGTGTGCGCCAACTACGTCTAGCGTCAGGAGCGCCCCCACGAGGACTGGCGGGGAATTACGGGTTCAAAACACAATTAATTGCAATTAATTAATTTTAATCGAGTACTTTCTTATCAACAATTAATCGATAATCAATTAATTGCTTGCATCCCTAGCAGTAATTGTAAAATGTAAAAACTGACAATTTAAGAGTGAGAACACAGGCACTGTTGGCTGGATATCTGATTGAATGAGTGCAACATCTGTCTTTCACACATCTCTGAGGCATATAGTATATAACTCTCATTATGTAAAAGTAATGATCTTCACCATTAACAGTTTCAAATAGGTTCTAATTATGTTCTTTCACCTCTTTAGGTTGAAATGTGCTGACCGATGATCCAACATTTAAGTAGAAGCAGCAAAACGTTCTTTTAAAACTTCAAAATATCTATAATGAAACGTGAAGTTGTATTCTAAAATGCACCTTCTTTGTCATGAGAGTCAGAGAATCCAAACTTTTCAGAAAGGCTCAGGGGTTGTCACTATTCCTTTTTTAGACACCCATTCAGGCAGAAATGTTGCCCTTGGTAACCATGAAAAGAAGCAGTAAGGACCTTGTATGTGTGGCTTCAGCTATACTCACCTGATGTATGGCAGACAGAATTTTTTATAATAAAGCCAGAAAAGCCCACTTGTGGGAGCAAATACTGGATGTTACTCATGAGTGCTTTTAAACAGAAAACACTGTGAACTTGTTGTGAGTTGAGTCAACCCTCAGGTGGGTAGAGGCGGCTCGTATGAAGCTGCCCTGCCGGTGCTCTTGTCAGGAAAAGACGCTATATGCACAAATGCCCCAAGAAAAAGAAAAATATGGCTGCTTTTGTTGCCTTTCTGTATTTTAAATGCAGCTGGGTGAGTTAATTTTTACTGAAAGAAAAGTCATGTCTTTGTCTTATTAAAATATCAACATCTTTCAATTTCAAACCTAATATTGTGGAGGTATGGAGCAAATGAGGGGTGACAAAAAGGTCGAGCAGCCTGATCCATGACTCATTGACTCTCATTAGGCTTCTGTTGGCTGTACATTGTTTGGTTTATTTCATTAAGAGTATGGCTGTTGAGTTCTATGTAAACTTAATGGAAGTAATTTCTCACTGTTAGATTCAAGATGCTCTGAATGAGGCCACTCATGTGGTAGAAGTCATGGAAGTACAACTTTAAACTTAAGTTGACCAATGACTTTGCAACTACAGACTTAAAAGTGATAGTTGAAGTTGCCATGGTGATGTTGAAGGCAACAGCAAAACTCCTATTGGCTGATAGAGTACGTTCCATTCTTAGCACTGCAGGGCAATCCATCACACATTAGTGTGACATTTGTGTTTCTAGCATACAAAATGTGGCCTCATGTTACAAGTAGGGATGTTCAGTATTGGCCTTTTTTTTTTTTTTTTTTTACCAATATCCAATAAAATGATATTGTTCAACTCTTAGTATCCAATATCTGATATCAACTGATACCAGTCTATACATAATACAACTGTGAGGTTGTATCTCTCATATTTTGAGAGATACAACTGTATTCTGCTCCGAGAACAAAGATCCCAAAATACTCTTAACTTAGCCAGACAAGTTCATTTGATATCGGCTGCCATATATCAGATACTAGAGGTATTCAGTCTGTAGCAGCAGCAGCTGCACTGTAGTCACATGACTCTAAAAGGAATCCTGGGATATGAAGTTCTTCAGAATTACAGGGATTTTTCTATATGCTGGACCAATGATAATGGAATAAGATCTCACAAAATTTTGTAATGGAGCAACGAGGTCTTGAAAGATTTGATTAGTAAAAATATTGGCGCAAATGAAATAAGACCGATATTTTGTGATATCACATCCCACAACAGAACTTAAAGCAGTTTTTTTCAGTGACGCGCCCCTATTGGTGGTTAAACTAGCATCCATCTTCATCCTACCTGCACTGTGAGCTCCCTCCAGCCAGTAAAAGAGTCTTGACTCTTGTTCTGTCCCTTCCTCTCTTTCTTTTCCTGTCTTCCTCCAGTAAGGTTTCCTTGCGTTTCTCTACCAAAGCTGACATCGATACACCCATTCAAAACACCCACTGTGTTCATGTCTGGTTCATGTCCGTTTGCTAGCACATGATGTGGTGCGCAACCAATAGTCGGCTGCAACGTCACGACCCCGTCCAGGATACAAAAGTTACATAGTGCGGTTTCTGAGCTTCGAGACACCTCTGCGCTAGACTTGTGAGACCATCCTGATCTCACGAGCTTCAGGTTTTCACTCGCAGATCAGTCTGGCTACTTTCCATTGAAGAGAATTTGGAGCAGTTCACCAAGCGAACGTCCAATCAGCGTTGGCTTTGAGGCGGGTTGAGGTGTGATGCAACGAGAAGCGACAGTTCAGTTTAAACAACATGGCGGCTTCAGCTGATGAAACTATAGAGTCAGCGTGGCTATTGCCTTTTATTCGCAAATTCTCGTTACACAAACGGAAAATATCTTTTGCCGATATATTTCTTGTTTGCTGAGCTAATGAGCCATTGCCGGCAGCAGCAAGAGTTGCCTGAGTTGTGGTTGTGTTTTCGTTGTTGCTCTGTTCGTTGATCTGATTGGTTGATTTGGCCCGTCTATCACCAACATATGTGGTGATAGACAAATGCCTTATCCAATCAGCTTACCAGTATTTTCGCCCCTTCCCAAAACTACTCTAACGGATGATTCCCAGATGGATATGCGGGAGCAAATCCATCTGGCGGAGTCAGGTTACCTCTGGGCAGTGACGGCTCAAAAATGCACATAATGAATGCCATCAAAAGAAATCAGTCGTTGCGGGTTTAAAGGAGAGAAATTGTCCCCTATTTTACAGGAATGATGATTTAGCTAACGTATAACCTCTAGATACTGTACAAGGATAAAGAGAAAATTTCCATTAGAATTTTTTTACTTCTTGCTTCGTTCAATGTCAGCAACATTAGATCTCTGATGATACTGTAGATTTATTTTCAAGGGAATTTCTTTTAGTCAATTTGGAGGCACAACTACATATGTCTGCTACATAGGTCACAACAATCACTACTGAGCCAATCGTTCTTTCATTTAAACTGTTTTTCCACAAAAAAAAAAAAATCTATCAGGATTAGCACAATGCTTAAGTAATTATTTTTATTATTATTATTATTAGAAGTAGTAGTAGTAGTATTCAAGATTCTTGAGCTTTAGGCTTTATTTGACAGTAGCTTAACAGGAAAAAGGGGTCTGAGAAGGTAGGATGACATGCAGGGAAGGGTCAGGCGTCCAACCTGAGCAGTTCCTCTGAACATGGTCAGCCACTCAGCTAAAGTTTAGTTGAAAACTGATCTATAACATTTAATAGAAATGTTCTTGATACTGTAGCAATCACACCAATTGTTATTCTTCAAATAATTCAATATTTTCTATGGCTAAAAGTCCCTCTTAACCACAGAATGGTTTGTACAGTAAAACTGCTATTTAAAGCTGAGATTTTTTTTTTTTTTTATGAAATGTGTTATAGTTTATTGACAGTATTTGTTTTTTAATGTTTATTTGTTTTTATGTCCTGCCTTCATCATGTGGTGTTTTAGGCAAATCTGCTGACATATTCAGATCATGAATCCATTTGCATGCACATGCTCGCTCCCTTGCCTAACCTTTAACATGAATCCACTCCATCACAACTTAATTACAAAACAGTTGCCAGAGATCCCCAGTCGCCACCCCTCATCACTTAACCCACCAAATGGCCACGAGCTTCATACTGCTGATTAAGCTATCCGAGGCCACGGAGCAATACCTCACCTCTCTTCTTTTCCAAACCCTGCTCATTATCAATCTGTTGATTGCAAAAGCTCACCTTATTTTGATGCATCTTCCACCCATCATTAAGTTACAGCATTACGCAGTAAGTCGCAGACTAGTGGAAATAACAGCATCCTGAGAGTAAAACTGATCCTAAACCACTGAGGCTTGAAATTCTGGGTCATCAGTTCTTGCTCGCTTCTTGCCAAGCTTCTTAAAGAAAAAAAAATAATAATAACATAACTTAGATTTGGCTAATGAGAGCCCTTAGCAGACTCATTTCTCATTTGCAAGCACAAAAAAGATACTGCCAGCATTCCATTCTGGTCTTAAGAACGACATAGTTTTCGATGCACATCAGATTTCTCGCCACATCTCAAAGCCTTGACTTGACCTATGCATCTCAGTCTGTAAAAATGCTGCTGATTGATGACTGTATTCTGCACCTCTGGAAACTTCAGCATTTTCTTTTCTTTTCTTTTGAACAGTGCAGATTATCCAAAGCAAGCCCTCAATGTCATTCACAGATTTCTTTTCAGGGTCTCCTTCTCCTCTCTGACGCAACTCTGGATTTATTTGTTAATTTTAGTCATTAAGTCATCCACTAACGTGTAGATTCTTGCAGAAGTGCACAGTATCCACCATCAGGGAAGCCAAGCTTTGCAACAGCACCGCTTCCACCCTGGTGTATTAATCACAGCAGGACAGATTATTACCTGTCCTCCATCCATCTTTTGCTGGTGACTTTGTGGTGTCTAAATAAACAGTAGCCTGTTGGTATTATCCAACATGTGCAGTGTGCTATGAGGCGGCAGCAATGTACGTACATGGAGAATAGACCTGCTTTACTTTTATTTCTCTGCAACAATTTGGGATGATGGGATTATTTATTTGCTGAGTTGTGGAGTGAAGAGACAATTATAATGAGGAACACTGGAAGACAGGGAAATGAATAAGCCCCGGCGCTAAGCATAGCTGATGAAGACCAAATGAATTTAGAGAAAAAAAGATCTTTCTCTATCAATCTTCAATCACTTTCTGTCTACCTCCATAAAGTCTCTGCTTTTATTTGTGCCTTGGGTTTGATTGTAACCAATGCAATTTACTTTGTTTGATTTGCAGCTTCTCCAACCGTCCTCCTCCGCTGCACTCGGAGCATTTCAAACCCTGCCATGAGAAGGACTTGGCCTACTGCCTAAATGGTGGAGAATGCTTTGTCATCGAGACACTCAGTGGCCCTCACAAGCACTGCAAGTAAGCAATGATTTCATCTGAATCCGTCTACGTTTCTACCCTCCTCTGCTTTTCTTTCTGCTTGCAGAGTTTTGCTCGTGAACATGAATTTTACTCACAGACAGCGTAATGTATGTGCTTGTGTTACTCCTGTGGGACACAGTGTAACCTTTGTTCTGATATGCGGGTCTTTCAGAAAAAAAAAAAAAAAAAAAGAAAAGGCGACAGAAAATTCTCAGATTCCTCCTGGGGAATCATGAACTTCTCTGTTGATTGCTTGTTAAACTGAGAAGATATCTTAAGGTAATTACACTACTTTTGTCTCTTTGCAATCATCATCCTCATACATAGTGCGCTCATCACACATGTAGTGATTTTTTAATATCATGTAAAACTTGTTTTGGAGACACTGGGATGATGGCCGTGAAAGCTGTGATTCCCAGCTGAGACCGCTCACGCACTGCAAAGTTGAAAGCTGTGAAGGTTTTTTATTACAGTGCACTGCCTGGCTAAAGATGAGTCGGCTCCAAAAAGAAAGGTCATACCCTCCGATATTTTGTTGGACCACTTTTAGCTTTGATTATCGCACACGATCGCTGTCGCATTGTTTCAAAAAGCTTCTGCAATGTCGCAAGATTTATTTCTGTTCAGTCTTGTATTAATTGTTCACCAAGATCTTGCATTGATGGTGGTAGAGTCTGACCGCTGCACAGCCTTCTCCAACACACTTCATCTGCCTGTCTTTTTACCCTGATGCGCCTGAATCTGGACTCATCAGACCACATGACCTTCTTCCATTGCTCCACAGTCCAATCTTTATGCTCCCTAGCAAATTGAAGCCTTTTCCAGTTACCCTCACTGATTAGTGGTTTTCTTAAAGCTACACAGCTGTTCAGTCCCAATCTTTTGAGTTCCCTTGGCATTGTGCGTGTGGAAATGCTCTTACTTTCACTTTTAAACATAGCCCTGAGTTCTGCTGTTGTTTTTCTTGGATTTGATCTCACCAAACATTTAAATGATCACCGATCACAGTCATTCAGGATTTTTCCTGGCCACATTTCTTCCTTGAAGACGATGAATCTTCAAGGCACTGCACTTCAATGCTAAGTCCCATTTTTTGGTCCGGATCAGTTAGATCAGTGCCCCATGGAAGGGTACACCAAAAAAGCAGGATGGGTCGGACATCAGGGTACCCATCCCAGGTTTTATCTGTGGACATGCAAAAAAAAAAAAAAAAAACGTGGACCAACCCAGTCCAACCTGAACAAGACCCACTGGTGGAAACGGGCCTTTATTTAATGCCAAAAGAAGATAAGTAGACCTTGAAATGAATCCTAAAATATACAGGGGAGCCAGTGAGGAGCAGCCAGTACTGGCGTATGAGCATCTGCTCAGACTTTGTGTTATGTAACACAATTTACCTGCCGGTGCTTTTAATCTTATGGCTGATGAGTGCATTACTAATGCTGTTAAATGTGATTATGAGTGCACTGCAGACCTGGAGACGATTTTATAGTGTTGTCTACACCAAGGAAACCAGATTCCACCTCCAAAAGCAGACAGACAACACCAGACTGAGCATTAATGTGGTTCTTCTGGACTGCATGGCTTAAGGCCCCCAAGCTGATGCTGGTTTCGGTATAAGTTCCTGCTGCTGTGATGCCACATCCTGTTGTCTGGGACGTTGATTAGAGAATCTTTAAATAGAAAGATTTTCTGTTCCTCATGTTAACACAGCTATGTGTATGTATATATGTTTGGTTGTTACCATCATACTGCATGTGTGTGCGCCTCAGTTGTCCCAGATTTGAGAGTAGAGCTCATGGGCACTTACCCCGTTCAAATGTGGGGCCTTTTACTAATTAAGTCCCAGAACAACTGCTTCAAATATCTAACCTCAGGATTTCCACTCAACCTGTTTTTCAAAGAGACTGCTCTGCTTCCCCTCAGCTATGAGTACATCTGCACTCATGTGACGGTGTCTATAAGAAATACGTGTTCTCGTTTAGGAGTGTCAGACTCATTAAGCTGAAATTATGAACAAATTATAAACAAAATTTGATGTGAGATCTAATGTAGTGAGAAATGTGTATCAAAACACACATGATTTAAAGGATTCACACGTGAGAAGTCAAATAAAAATCCTATTAGGTTAAGAGTATGTCATGTTTTTGTGGTCAGAAAGCATAAAAACAAACTTAGTTGTCTCAAGGTTTTTCCACAGTTTGCTGCAGGCTGCTAATCAGAGCTCAGCTTCAACTTTATCTTAAAAATGTGCGTTGTGCAGCTGTAAGAACTTTCAGACTATGGAGTCATAAATCACGGCTGACACGTGGACTACAGTCATGGACGAGAGTAACTACATGACAAATTTGGGTTGCTTTATAGAGTTTATTATAAAGCAAGAGAAAACGATGTGTTGAGTCTGATGGAAACTTAATAGATGAGACGCTGATTCCAGCCTGTTTTGGTTATTTGCAGCCAAAATTCAATGAGGTTTATTTTTTCTCTTTTTTCACAGTGCAACATTTGAATGTTCTTGAATGCATATATACAGTATATATACAGTACACTGCTCAAAAAAGTAAACACTTGTAGTTACAGTTTTTTTTTGGTAAAGTGTGTTTCCTATTGTTATTTGAACAGGTATCTATCTATCTATCTATCTATCATAAATATATACTACTACTATATATATATATTATATATATATAGATAGATAGATAGATAGATAGATAGATAGATAGATAGATAGATAGATAGATAGATAGATAGATAGATAGATAGATAGATAGATAGATAGATAGATAGATAGATAGATAGATAGATAGATAGATAGATAGATAGATAGCAATCAGGTTACTATAGAAAGCCAACATCACTGCTGGCTTGCATGTCACCAGCCTGCTTTTAAGCGCAGACAGCTGCAGTCCCTCCTGTTTTGAAGACGATAATTGAAAAAGACAAAAGGAGGAAGGGTGGGGGAGGCAGGGAACTGAGAAGAAATGTGAGAAAACTGAGGTGCAAGTGAACAAGGAGATGGAAATGGAAAAAGGGCTGCTGCCCTCGTTCTCTGCTTGCATCTGTTGCCATGACAGCGTAATCTGTGGACAAGCAGAGCTGTTAAAAAGCTTGGGTTTGCGATGTATGCTGCAACGGCCTTGATCACACTTTCTGTGAATGCTAATGTGTGTGCTGAGTTACAGAAAGAAAAATAAGCACCAGGTGGATCTGTAGTGTAGAGTCCTGTGGCAATGAGCTTTCTAAAGGAATATCATGGATCACCGAGCAATATGGCATTCATGCTGAATCTGGATAACAGCCGGTATGATAAAGCAGTCAAACTATAAATGTGATCTGGTCCTTTCTTAAAAAATAACATGCTGGGTTCAGAGGGGGACTTTTACTCCTTTGAAACCAAATTCCTATACGGCAGTATTAAATAAAATCCTCTTGAGTGAAGTTTTACAGACTAAATCTGATTAAAATAACGATAAACAACCTAAATGATATGCACATGATTCAGCTGACATGCTGTTTGACACTGATTTATCTTCATCAACAAAAGAATAACAAATTTCACCCCAGGCACAGGATCAATGCGTAATCTCATTCAATTTGTGTTTGAAGCAAATTGAGACAAATCAGGCTGTAAAGGTGTGATCAATTCAGACGTTAAACGGGGGATGGAGTGAGAGCGTTTATGGCATTATTTGACAATGAATTAATCATTTTTATTTGTGAGATGAAATTTGATCCTCTTTGTAATGATTTTTTCCAAAGTGTCATAACTCAAGCATCAAGTGGTATTCCCGACCAGCTGTAAAACAAGCGCAGATTGTCCCCCTGAGTGCTGTTTAGGCCTGTCGCTGTGCCACGCTTGTGTTTGGGCACCTTGTGGGATGGCTGCAGAGTTGGGGAGGAGATGTGTGAGTCATCTTTCACACACAGACACACGTGCTACTTATGCACAACAGTACACTGCTGCTTTGGGCAACATAACAGGCATTCAGTCATTAGTGCTCAGATAACCAGTAAATTAGTTGGTGTGTTAAGACAACATGATTTTAGAGGTGCCAAAAGGTCAAGATAGTCACTAAAAAACAGGAGGAAAAAAAAGGAAAAGGAAGATGCTGGAATTTGTTCATTACTCCAAGCACAATTTTCTCAAAGAGAACAAAAAAACACACATTTTTCTCTTATTTTTTCTCATCAGTCTTATACAAGGGTGTGGTAACTCCCCCCCCCGTTCCTCCATGTCCAGAGGCCATCTCACCTTGCAAGTGAGGATAGTAGGGGTTTCAAAGAAATCTCTGCAAAGCCCGCATCCTTGAGCCTAGGGTCCTTCACAGACTCTCTTGAGGGCGAAGACAAACAGATAACACACCCAAATCCCAGCACAGCTCGGAAGCTGAGATGTTTTCCCAGTCTTCCTTGCAGGTCATGCAGCTGATCCCACACCAGCATGAAATTGCAAGATTTCCCTGCACATCAGAGGGTTTATTCTCACCAGAGGGGATTCTAGGGTCTCTTGGGGCCCAAGGCAAAACTTCACAGCCCCCCCCATATTCATCGCCATTTTATTGGAATATTGGATTACTTAAAACAATGTTAGTAATCTGTAAAAAGGCTTGGTTATAGCATGAAATGCCTCAAATGCAGCTATTAGATGTTCTTTAGCTTTCACCACTGGTCCACTTCTGTTTTATTACTTTTTTAAAATTTAATTAAACAGAAGAAATATGATTTAGTCGTAGTGGCACTCAAGACAAACTGCTGGTCTTCCTAACATCATAGTCACCTTTGACTCCAAGATCCACCTGCTGAGTGTGGTATTTACAGATGCGGGCATGAAAAAGTTCCCTTTTCTGCCGACTGTATAGAGGTCCACTCCCACTGCTCCATTCATCCGCATTACTGGGATATACACTGACGTCAAGAAATGTAAATATCTTAAGGAATCAGAAGCCCCTTTCAGACTTGCACTGGAAAGCGGTAATATTGCGGACTCTGTCCTTTATAACGCTGCATTCAGACATGCGATCCGCTCTTTTACCCCGGAGATGTAGCGGACATGTACCGGTTGGACCCCATGTCATTAGAGCAGAAATGTTGCGGCACATTGTTTTGGCTGAATGCACAAGGAAATGTTCCGGACAGAGTGGAAGGGAGAGCGTGGCTGTGCTGACTTTCCACAACATTTCCACAACAAAGTGGCATGTTTGAAAAGACGAGTCCGTTTAAAGAGTGGATGGACTTTACCGCTCATGTTCCACAATGCAAGTCTGAAAACGGCTAGAGTGACACAGAAATGTTACTGGCGAGCAATGGCACGCATAAATTCCTTGGTTAAGAAAAAGAAAGTTATCCTTTTAGAGCAAATTTAAAATGACTCGTAAGAAGCGATTGGTAAATGAGGCCCATAGATTGTTAAAGTTAATTCAATGAGCAAGAAGATGCAAGAAAGTCTTGGTTTGTCTAAATATTTCCTGACAAGTTTTGCAGCATTATGGGCCACAACCATGAGCATGACATGTAGGATCATATGAAGTCATGCAGAAGTAAGATGTTATGAACAATTAAGATCAAGCCAAACTGAGACTGCAGCAAAGCTGACAAAGCAGCGCCGCGCATCAATCACTTGCCAAGAATTCTTGTGTTCTCTGGCAGGAGGTGGCGAACAACCTCAGAGGAGGAAAGCTATGCAGCAGACAAACCACTTCTTTGTGGAGTGTAATCCTGCTTCCCTTCCTCCCAATCCTCCTCATCCTCTTGCTAGTGTCTCTGGACACCAGCCTTGTGTTTCCTGGGTGACCTCAGGCTTTCCAAAAGCTTTCAGCTGTAGAACAACGCCACCAGATTGACTCACAGGCCTCGCAGGTGCTAGGAGCAGCAGCACGGTGGGATGCATAACATTACCTTAGACTTGCACTCATTGACAGGCAAATCAACAGCAAGCGTGCATGAAATTGAAAATATAGCTGCTTGTAGACTGCCAGTAAATAAGGAGATTAAAAGGCATGTGAAAGGTAATGAAGATGGGAACATAAAGGCTCTTCAAGGGTTTGGAAGGGAAGTGAAAGACTCAGGAGACTCCTAGTTCTTTTATCTTTATTTTAGCTGTAAATATACAGTACATGATGATTTTAAGTGGCACAAAACAGAAGGGGGTTAAAAAACATCAATAAGCAGACACAGATATCGTATTTGTCCTTTTTAAATGCTTTGTTAGACCATATTTCAAGGTTTTTTGTGCTGGATTATCAACATGAAGTTGTTTTTTTTTTTTGTTTGTTTTTTTTGTGCAACCTCTCACTTTTTGCATCTCTTTGCGGGAAAATACATGTACAAAAATACCTAAGTATTGCTGTCCCAGTTAGCATGGTTTTCAGTTGAATCACTTAGTTTTTTTTTTTCAGCTTTATGCGTCTTCTGGAATTCAAAAGTACCATCTCGAAGCTCACAGGCTCCAGAGCACATGTCAGTCTCATGAAACTTTAATGACACCGTCTGAGGTTGACCAGAGTAGCTGTTCCCTGAGTTAGAAAATGTCGCTCTCTGGTGTCCTGGAGTCCCCATTCAGGGCATTTCTAAGAACATATGCAACCACTCAGACAAAAACGCACACGTTAGTGTCATCCCAAGAGACCCTGACATTCCGGCAGCGAGCTTGGCGAGAGTCAGAGACCGTACGTTGGGGTCACTTCGCTATGTGCAGTATTGTTTCTGACAGCAGGGACTTACCTTGACAAGACAAAGCCTCTTGGATAAGAACGTCCCAAATGCTCACCATGTAGAAAGTGCTAAAGTGCACATTTCTGTTTATATGTGTCTATAACCACAGAAATGTCAAGGTCTGTAATCACTACATTGAAAAAAATCTGTACTGCTGACAATATTCATGGAAGCATTCTGTTGCTGTTCAAAAGGAAATACCTTTTATCTCGTAGGTACTCATTCTCTCAATTTCATCCCATTTTTGTCCTCCTAAGCATCTGTTTTCTCTCTCTCCTTCTCTGCTGCTTTGTCATTTTTTTCCCCCTAAACCCTCATTGCCATCTGTGTGATAATAATGGCGCAGCAGTGGGAGTTCGACTGGTGTCTTTCTGACAGTAATAAACAAGGCTGATGCCATGGCATGCTTTAGAGGTGGAGAAAATTAAACAGATAAGAGGCTGCGTATCACGACTAGGAGGTGCCGCTTTCAGCGAGTGAATCCTCCAAGACACACAGAGGAGCGCTCGGCGTGCCTGGGAAATGGAAAACAGAAGCTGGGAGGAAGCTGGCAAAAAAAGGAGAGAGATGAATACAAGAAATAAGAGCGTTTTTTTTTTTCTTTCAGACATGATGACTGGGAGGAGATGAGCAATGGTGGCCAAACATCAGTATGTCACTGTGGGCTGATTTAATTAGCACACAATGAAGGCTTGATGATCTCTTGGCAGCTCAATCATGGTGTTATATAAAAGCAATTCAATGCAGCACAATGCAGTTCAGCCACCATCAGCTACATTTTGTGCTGGAGTTGAGAACAAAAAAAACATAACAGCTGCTTGTTTTCTTTGCTGAAAAACTCAGGATTGTGTTAATTTTATGTTAATTATATTTAAATGATATTATATTAAATTATTACCCAGCCCTGTGAAGAATAATCCAATCGTCCAGGTCTAGCTTCAGTCTCTTTTAGCCTACAGATTTTTACAGTAAGTTAACTTGTTTCTGGAGAATTTGAGCTTCTAAAATCCCACTGTTTGTTGACCAGCATCATCAACACATGGAAATAACTTGTAGTTTGGTATTTTGAGTGCAGATGGAAACTAAAAACTGACTTGCTTTCATGAGGCGCGATCAAGCTGTCCATCCGTCTGCTGATGGATTCGTGTGGTTGCAGGCTTGAGCCAGCAAAGGGTCTGAGGCATTGTCATGGTGGTTGCATTACCTTCCTTATTTTGCTGGACCATCTCACCTGTTTGAAGAAACATTGGAGGAAAGCAGGGATGAATGGTACCTTCCAGCTTCAAGGCATGTCTATCTGACACAGGTGCATTATGAGTTCAAATATTGATTGTAAAAAAAAAAAAAAAAAAAAGGCTCTTACAAAGTCCGGTGGGGAGGTTGCAATTAATGTGTGACCTTTTTTTTTTCCCAAAAAGGAAAGATAAAACTAAAAGTTAACACGAACTTACTTATGCAACATGATCAGAATACAATTTAATGTTTGGCTGGGCAATGTAACCTCAAAATGATACAGTATTGTGGTATAATCTAAATTATAAGAATTATTTTTTTCAAAAATATATATATATATAGTATATATATATATATATATATATATATATATATATATATATATATATATATATATATATATATGAAGAGTTCTTTTCTAAAACGAGTTAACCACCATTTATAAAAAACAGAGTTAACTGCTTTTCGCCACTGTCGGGTACAAACCCCTCTATCTCCTCCTCCTATCTCCATTTCACATAATTAACACTCATCATGTGAGTGTGATTTGCTGAAAATATTCAAAAAGTAAATGAGTTTCTTTGCAGAAGCAGTTAATCCCATTTTTTCTAAATGGAGGTTATCATTTTGGAGAAGAACTCTTCATATATATATATATATATATATATATATATATATATATATATATATACATACATACATACATATGTCAGAATGACTGTTTCTGAACACACTCACATATACTACATAGATTGCAACCAGGAAAAAAATCCAAAACACTTAAAAGTATAGAAAGTCATTTCAATACCACTTATTGTGCAAAATGTATCTTTAAAAAAAAAACACTTACAAATGAAATTACAAATTTCAAACTTTCAATATCTAGAGCAAATATGATTGCACTAGATATCATATCAAATAAAAGAATATGAACACTGAAAATCAATATTTATGCTTTTTTGATGGAGTATTTAAATTTTCTTGCACATCACAGGTTGTTCACTGGGATAAGCGAACGCTTTGACTTAACCATCAAACCCGTGTCGTATTTCCTCACTTCTTTTGCCAAACGTTCTTTGGTTGGACTCTTATCTGCATCTTCGTAGGCTAGTCGGTTTAAAAATGGCGCTGCTAGTGTTTACGTAGTGATAGACCAATCAGCTTCAATTTAGAAATTCTGACATTGTTGTCATTAACATGCGCAATCGCAGTAGGGCAGTCGGTCAGTAGGTCAAAATCTCTACAGTTGGCCAAATTTATATCCCGTTTATACTGCCCACCCCTGATTTCATGTACAAATTATTAAGATAGAATTTCATGGTTAGATTCTGATGCTGCATCCAGGCCCTTCGTCATGTGACAGATTATAGAAAATGACTCAGGGTCTAGACTTTGAGGAGGTAGACCTCTGAGGAGGCTCCATCTTGGGAAAATGCAGAACTTAGAGTTAAGAAGGAGAAGGTTTGCGTAAGGGAAAAGGGGTCTTCAACACATTGCTCTGCAGCCGCATGCAGCCTTTTAGCCTTTCCTCACTGGCTCTAGAGGAAAATAGCGTGCAGTTTTGTGTGGAAAGATACATTTATTGCCTTTGCCAACTGCTTTACCTGTACGCTTGATTTGTGTCGAGAAATTAGCAAACAACTAGAAATGTAACATTGAAAGACATTTCCTGAACAAACAGCATTTGCTGAAAACTACTGAGCTGAAGATGAGCAACAAAAAAGCTATTTGAGATTTCCTGTGGAAAGCTGAACAGCGCAAACATGCTCTAAAGAAGTGAATAAAGTCCCCAAACTGAACTATTGCTGCTGGTTTTGAGCCAACTCAGGAGATGGTGAGGTCGTTCACAAATGGAGAATTAAAGAATCACTCACTGGAGTATTGGAGCATCTTTTCTTCTACTTTAAAACAAATGTGAAATTGTTCAGAAAATTAGAGACGTCATGTCTCTCTCCACAAATGACTGTCAAGGACAGAACCATTAAGATGACAACAAAAATCCCAGTTTTGAGGAATCCAGCAACAGAGACGAAGCAAGAAGTTCACTGGAGCAGAGCAGTGATGTCATCGTTACTGTGGAAGTTTTGACAGTGTGGGATGCAACAGACAATCATGTTGTCAACGTCGGTTTTTCCTCAACTTCTGCTTGACTTGTTCTCATGTCTTTGTTGGTTTGATTAATGAAATTTAACAAGTGTATTGTTGCAGTTGCATCAGCAAACAGTTTGGCAAACAACGTGAAGTGTCTCATTAAGACTCGACATAATTTGTGTTTATATTTTATCTCTTAATGTCAAACATAACATTGTAAACATGCTAATTTGTTAAAATGTGATGCACCCAATGAATTTCTGACAGTTGTGAGCTGTTGTCTGTTGGTGGTGTCTGCTGTATCTGCGAACCCTCTGCAGGTGGAGTACCACTAATCATTTTTAGTTAACAACAAAAAAAAAAGGATAAAAGTGAATGAAAATGGATAATTGGGATGTATACTTCAGGCAGAAACGCATGAAAGGTTTAAATAATTGTCAAATTCAGCACCGTTATGAGTAACGGTACTCAGACAAATTGCAGTCATTAATCACAGTTTCCCTGTGAAGAACCCTCATGGACTGAGTTAGCTGCACTTTTTTTCTTTTTAAAGATGGATATCCTAAAGCAGCAGAGTAAAATACAGGGGAAAATAGGAATAGATGTTTCATTTTCTCTGCTTATTAAAACTTAAATTATCTTGATTTCACAGTTGGAGTTCCACCTTGGCTGAGAAATTTTCAAAAATCCATTTTAAAGAAATAAATACTTGAATCAAATAATAAAATAATAATAAAAGGAAAACTGTCCACAGGGGCGTTTACTGCATAAACTAGTTTTAAACTGAAGTTGTGTTGGTGGTGCACTGCTCCATCTGTGCTATAATTTATAAATATTGACATTGTCTTTAAAATAAAATTAAACTGTGGGGTTTTGCACAAACTTTGGCAGCTTTGTATCAACTGGGAGGCCACTGGTGTAACTAATAAAACTGACAAAAAAAGCTCAATATTTACCTATATCTTCATCAGTATGAATGATTTTAATGTTTTCAATAATTAGTTTAAAAGAGATAGGAGGATGCAGTGCAGGCAAGACCTAGAACCTAAGCACAGATGGTACGGTGCACCACCAACACATCTGCAGTTTAGAGCTAGCTTATGCAGCATATGCCCTTGTGGATGGCTTTTTTTTTCCCCTCAAGTATTTATTTCTTTAAAGATAGATTTTTTAAAAGTTCTCAGCAAATGTGAAACTCCAACTGTGAAATCAAGAAAATGAAGGTTTCTAATCATTAGTTTGAATGAGATGGGCAAATGCAGTGCAGGCTGTTCAGCAATAAAACAGAAACACCTTTTACAGACACAGAGAGAAGATCATTTCACTTCCTTCTGTGCTTTAACATGAGTGACAGCTGGGATGTAATTCATTACATAAATCAATGATATAAATCACTGGGCATGAAATATGGGACCACATTAATATTCCAACTCCCACGCAGGCAGCTCTTATTTAAGATAACATGATACAATACATTTCCATCATGAGTATAAGCATTTTGTAGGTGTGCATATAAATGATGCTGGTGAAAAGTGCAAGTTCTAATCAGGAGACAAGTCAAGACTAAAAAGACAGAAGGTGAGAGAGAAATAGACGCTGTTATTGGATTCGTTTGTTGTCAAAGTTTGACGAATGCTGTTGTTGGGAAGATTATGATGCACACAAGATGTGTTAACAGGACAGTATCGTAATTCAGCATTGATGGAGAGGTGAGAAGACAAGATCGGGAAAGGAGTGAGGAAGAAGACACAATAATTTGGTGGTGTTCCTAATTAAGGCATCCCTTTCAAGCCAGCAGGTTTGATGTGTTAATATGATGCAAATGTATGCAAATGAGCCATCCTTTTCCCTCCAAACCTCCCAGTTTGTGTTGCCCTCTCCTGCAGGATGGAGAGCTCTAACTGAATTCCAGAAGAGAGCCCAGAAAAGTGCTATTGATTTAAAAAATTATATAAGGGGCAGTTTTAAGATGGTCATACAGGCACTAGAATTTAAAAAGCTTACCTTTGGGAATCTTTCCACATCAACATATAGTAACTGGGACAGCAGCGACCTTCAGCATGCATGAGAGGTAGAAGATGTGGACTGAAATATATATTTACATAAAGAAGTGCTGAGAAAAGAAAAGAGAAACACAGAAAGGAGGACAGAGATTGGAAGTGACAGAGAGGGAGAGTCAAAAAAGAAAGAAAAACTGAAGACAAGCTGTGTCTGCAATATTAAGCAGATCTGGAGTCTCAATGCTTCCTGGGAGTCACACCGGCCTGCTGATGTGCACTTCACTCCGGAACAGCAGCATCCTCAGACCAGACATATCTGTCACTTGCTCTGACTAACAAGAAGCAGCTTTTGGTGAAGCAACAAACATGCAGTCATACATGAGTGTGATAATAAGGAGCCACACTCAGAAACTACTGCCACAAAAATGACTTATGTGTACTGTTTAAAGCGATACTGCATAACTTTTGGCCCATCGGTGGCACTAAACTTATAACTTCCCACAGACCATACAACTATCAGCTTTGGAATCGCGTTTTCAGACCATTTTGATCAGCTGATAGCAAAGTCATCGAGCCATAAAGCAAAGCGCCCCAGGTCACATGGCCCAATGAGAGATGGATCCACTCCAGATACATTCTCTGTTTTTGAGAAGGGCAGCCCCCTCAGAGCACCGTCAAGCGCTGTATATTGACCTCAGAAATCATCTATTATTACTAGGGATGTAACGGTACACAAAAACCACGGTTCGGTATGTACCTCGGTACACAAGTCATGGTTATTTTTTTTTTCAGTACGGTAATGGAAAAAATACAAATATGTTTAATCAACAAGTTTGCTAAAATTTAACATCAAAGCTGTTTGTTTTTCTGCCATATTGTTTGAATGAGAAAAAAAAAATAACCATAAAAAAGAGAAAATATTTTCAAATAAAATCCTGCTGTTTGTTTTGTTAATTTTTTGTTCCACTTTTCAGTGGAAAAACAAAAAACAAACAAAAACACATGCTTTCACCTCACCATTTGAGTTTTAAGAGCAGCATTTAACAGAAACAACGCCCCTTTCATTTCACTCATCCTCATTACAAAAACTAAACATCACAGCAGGTTCCTCTTCTGGTCAGATTGCCTTAGGTGGGCCTGCTGTTCCAGTCATACCAGTAACATTCAAACTTGTGTGGTGTTACTTTAGAGGCGTTACATTGGAAGTGTTTCTGTGTCAGCACGAGCGAGTCAGCACGCTGCTTTTGTTTTTTTTCCCCTCCTCCCTCTTTGTCAAAACCGAGGTGCTCCCAGACGGGGACTGGAGGCTAAACAGGGGCGCTTACTAGCTAAACTAGCTTACATGCCATGTTGTTAGGAGTTATTAAAACCAGGATGGTGCGCTGCACTAGCTGGAGGCGAAGATTACACGGTATGTCACTCAATTCTGCACACAAAAACTCAATGAAACATTAAAGAGCTAAATAAACAAATCTTGCGCCTAACAGTTCAGTACAGGGTCATGCCAACCCGAGAGGGTTTACGAAGGGTCGACACAAATACCGTTACAGCCCTAATTATTATTCACATTAGCCCAATGTTTGGGTCAAAAGTTTACAGTGCAAAAATTAAAAAGTGGGGAATTAACAGTTTTTATAAAAGACAGCTGCAAATGAAAAGTTTTAACCGTAATTTAAAGCAGCTGAGAGTTTCATCAGCCCTGCAGTTTTCTGGGAGTTTGTTCCGCATGTCAGGAGCACAAAAACTGGACACTGTCTCTTCATGTTTAGTTCTGACTTTGGAAACAGAAAGTGGACCTGAACCATGATAACCTGAAGGATCTAGTTGGTTTATAACAAACCAGAATATCCTGGATGTATTTTGCCCCTGAACCATTTAGTGCTTAGACTGACGGCAGGATTTTAGAGTAAAACGTTTTACTAGCATGTGATGCGGTGCTGTAAAGCAAAACACAGCTCTCACTTGAAGCTCTGGGCTTCTTCAGCTGCACAATTCCTCAGCCTTGGGATGCTACAGAAAAATGATGGCCCCAGGAATATGCATTATGAATGTGAGTGTGCCCTCAAAATGAATGAGCAGCATGGCGTTTCAAGGTCAGAAAATTACAGTATGTGTTGCTTTAATATCAATTGTAAAACCTACATGGAGTGTTGGCATTAGAAAATAAGATGCAGCAATCTGGACCAAATAAAACTGTAAAAAGAAGGCCTGGCTAATAATAAAATACATACATCAAAATCATCTATAGATGTCTTCAACAAAAATGAAAGAAAAGGAGGTAGGAGAAACAAAAAGGATACCAGTAGAAGCTTCTTAGAGAAATACACTGCATCACACCTCTAGTGGGTCAGAAAAAATGATTGGGGGGAATTTTGTTTGATGAATGTACATGTCATCCTACATTATCCACCTTTCATTGTGCAATAGTCTGCTGTCATTTGAATTCTAGCTTGTAAATGTTAATAAAAAGGGAAAAAACATGTAAAGTGAAAGATTGACTGTAGGGTCTGTACCTTAGTGTCAAAATGATCATTATAGCTCAGTCAGTTTGACAGTGACCTTGACCTGATTCTATTCTTCACAATGGAGGAACATGAAATATCCATGAAAACACAAAGTAGGATACGGTATGCCTTTATTGTCAGACACACATCAATAAGATATTTATACAGAACAATACTAAAGGTTTTATTGTTGACTGACTGTAACAGGCACTTGAAACAGGCACTTCAGGTCACTTGATCCACTGATAATTTGTATTTAGTTGTCCCAGTTTAACAGATGCAACATGGAAGAGAACAGACCTCAGAGCAGGGCTGGGCAATCCTGGTCCGCAAGGCCCAAGTGGGCCAGGTGTGTGGCAACACACCTTATGACATCAAATCTCATCTCATAAAGGAACATTTTTATTCTTTGGCGTTTAGGTCTTTTTGTTGTTGTTATTTTTTAATGCATATATTTGATATTAATTCATTTTCAGATCTTTGGTCAAAGACAGTTGTGATTTTTCCTTTGAAATTTGGCGATGTGGCACCTTCCCATAGGGTCATGTGGAAGGCATGGATATATTTGTGCTATAAAAGGACAAAATCTTGGTGAATTCCATTTAATTTCTTCATTCTGTACTTTTTTCTTTGTATTTTATTTCCACTTAACATTTCCATTTGGTCTAGACTCACTGTATTGAGCAGAGGTGGAGCAGCTAATACTAGATTCTGTGTTTGCAAGCAGAAAAGCAGACTAGAAGTTGCTTAGTCTGCCTTACACCAATTTGTCTGTAAATAATCTAAGAGCAAGCCAGATTCTGAATACTTTCAGAAAATTGAAAAAGTAAATGTTGCACATAATCCCTCACTGTGCACAAAGGCCATTTGATAACCTTATAAAGCTGAGTCAAAAAATTATTAAATATATTCTTTTGAGATTTTGATCATTGAAGAGCATTATTTGCTTAAAGAAAAGTGATATTCCAACCATACAATTCTAGCATCGACAGGAGCAAAAAATTACTTGTTTCTAGTTACTCCTGTCAAGGCATACTAATTTTTGAAAAATGCTGTTAGGCCTATATTACTGTTTTAACTTTGCTGCTAATGTATCCTTGCAAAATTGACACACTGTCCAAAAATACTCTTAAAAATATGACTCATTTTTTTATTGAATGAGTAAATTCCCTGTAGCCTGCACACAATGTTGCAGCAAATCGGATTAAAAGCCTTCAATTCTGACACATATTAATGGCAGCATTACTTTTAGAAAAACAGTCATGTAATATTTTATTTTTCCTTTCACTGAATTAGTTAGCATATGAAATATGAAAAGCGAAGCACTCTGCTTAGTCATAAACAGTTTTTATTACATGTGAGTCATGCGAGTTAAATCAATTCAAGGTGAACTGAAACCGGCTTCAGTTGTTAAATTCACTGGCTGGAAAACGATGATAAATGCTGAAATGATTTGTTTCAATTTGATCAATAAATGAACAGATATTTTATATGATTTTAAAATGGCGAGACCTAATCTGCATATTATGTTTCTCTGTCTATATCAGCTTTTATTAGTGTGCTCATGAATATGTATGGAGGTACGTGTCTGTGGGAAAGAGCTTGTAAGTGTGAGTATGCTCGTGTTTGTGATTATAAACACTTCTGGCTATAAAAAGATAATCATGTGCTGCAGAAACATAGCCAATAATGGAGCCATTCTTCTTCTGTTTTTTTTTTTTTTTTTTTTGCTTTACAGCAGGGCTGTTTGTGCTTGGCCAAGAGAACAGAAGCTATTTCAGGGTTGCAGCCCCACAATGCTTTGCTTCAGGCAGAAACTGGGCGTGGAAGAGTTTTTCACATCTTCCAGCTATGCTCATGTTGGCCATAGGTCTAATATAAGGCCTGTCAGGAGATGTCATGCTATACTGAAAGCCTGTCTAACGCTGACTTGTCAGCTTGTTACTTGTAAAAGAAAAAAGATGGAATGAATAGAGAAGGAAACAAAGGATGTGAGCCAATGCTGTACGTGTCTCTGATGTGAGAAATGTCTTCAGAG
Source organism: Atherinomorus stipes (assembly GCA_023101725.1). Lineage (NCBI taxonomy): Eukaryota > Metazoa > Chordata > Actinopteri > Atheriniformes > Atherinidae > Atherinomorus > Atherinomorus stipes. The sequence goes on from JALJCO010000842.1 coordinate 226,070, forward strand.
ATCTTTTAAGTATGGAGAGAAGTGCAGCTGGATTTGAGGTGTGAGGACTGGAAGAGGATAATGATAGTGTTTGGGATGGCTGCTGACAAGCTTCATGTTAAAGTCAACCTGCCACATATGAACATCATATCAATAACCACACGAGAGACTGCAAACATCCTCTCACACAGAGTGGTATTGACAACCTCACATACAGGCTCCAAAGTAAACACAATCTGATGGACACACACTTACACACTGGCTTAGGGTCACCTTCATTTAACACTGTTTACGAAGACTGTATCCACTGACCGTACGCAATCCCAAGCTTAACTCAAAATTGAGCCCTAATGCCCCAAAAGTCTTCTGTAAAATGAGATGGAGATACAGCTGAAATAACTTTAATGTTTCAATGATGCCCTTCGTCCAAAAATCTACAATTTCTGCTCACAAAGATGGAAATATACAAACAAATCTCACAGGAAATCATGTTATCGCTGAACTGGTCCAGGTAGAAAATCTCTGTGTATCTGCAGAAGGTGACACTTTCTGGGAATTTAGCAAATTATAAAAGTAATTATCCCTTTTGCCTTTTGCATGATAGCAGCTAGGATACAATTCACCCCCATGTGACCCTGCATGGAAAAAGCAGGTGTGGAAAATTGATGTATGGATGGATTATTTTTCTTTAATATGGCAAAAGATTGTTTTTATTTTTACCCAATTAAATGATGGAATGATTTGCTGAAAGGTTGCGTATCAATCATGTGACTTCCGCAGACTTTTATTCTTCCAAGCAAACCATACAGTTGTGTGAAAAAGGGTTTGCCCCCTTCCTGAATTATTACTTTTTTGCATGTTTGTCACATTTAAATGTTTCAGATCATCAAACAAATTTTAATGTGAGTCAAAGATAACACAAGTAAACAGAAGATGCAGTTTTAAATGAAGATTTTCATGGGGGTGGGGGGGTGGGGGGGTTGGAATCCAAACCTCCATGGCCCTGTGTGAAAAAGTGATTGCCCCCTCTGTTAAAACATGAATTAATTGTGGTTTATCACATCTTTGGAAAGCTGAGTTCAATTTCTCTAGCCACACGCAGGCTGGACTACTGCCACACCTGTTCTCAATCAAGAAATCACTTAAATACGACCTGCCTGACAAATTTAAGTAGACCAAAAATATCCTCAAAAGCTAGACATCATGCTGCGATCTAAAGAAATTCAGGAAAAAATGAGAAACAAAGAAACTGAGATCTATCAGTCTGGAAAAGGTTCCAAAGCCAAAGCGCAGCCACCAAAAAGTGAGGAGAACACCCTGATAACTAATGGAAAGATAAATCTGGACTCGTGGGACAATAGTACTCGTTCGTTTGTTCTACTGAAAGTATTGGCAAAAAACAAGGAGTTTTGCAGCAGATAATGCCTTATATAGTGGCTGCCCCATTATCGCCATTTTACGATTTTTATTTGGATGTCCAGTGAACGGCGACTTAACGTAATATCTTTCGAAGGACTCAAAGTGATGCAGAAACTTTACCAGTGAGTAAATGCACGTATATACTCCTAAAAATAAGGTCCATGTAAAAAAAAAAAAAAAAAAAAGAAACTTACCCTTTAAGGTCAGTGTTCATGAAACCATAAGAAAGAGACTGAGGGGCAAAAATGGCCCGCATGGTAGAGTTTCAAAACCACTGCTAAGCAAAAAGAACATAAAGGCTCGTCTCAGTTTTGCCAGAAAGCATTTTGATGATCCCCAAGACTTTTGGGAAAATACTCCGTGGACTGACGAGACAAAAGTTGAACTTTTTGGAAGGTGTAGGTCCCATTACATCTGGCGTAAAAGTAACACAGCATTTCAGAAAAGGAACATCGTACCAACAGTAAAATATGGTGGTGGTAGTGTGATGGTCTGGGGCTGTTTTGCTGCTTCAGGACCTGGAAGACTTGCTGTGGTAAATGGAACCATGAATTCTGCTGTCTACCAAAAATCCTGAAGGAGAATGTCTGGCCATCTGTTGGTGACCTCAAGCTGAAGCGGATTTGGGTTCTGCAGCAGGACAATGATTCAAAACACATCAGCAAGTCCACCTCTGAATGGCCTAAGAACAACAGAAATAAAGACTTTGGAGTGGACTAGTCAAAGTCCCAACCTGAATCTGATTGAGATGCTGTGGTATGACCTTACAAAGGCAGTTCATGCTGGAAAACCCTCCAATGTGGCTGAATTACAACAATTCTCCAAAGAAGAGTGGAACAAAATTCCTCCACAGCGCTGTAGAAGACTCATTGCCAGTTATCATAAACGCTTGATTGCAGTTGTTGCTGCTAAGGGTGGCCCAACCAGTTATTAGGTTTAGGGGCAATCACTTTTTCACGCAGGGCCATTTAAGTTTGGATTTTTCCCCCCCTAAAAAATAAAAATCTCCTTTTTAAAAACTGCATTTTCTGTTTACTTGTGTTATGGTATGTCTCACATTCAAATTTGTTTGATGATCTTAAACATTTAAGTGTGACTAACATGCAAAAAAGTAAGAAATTAGGAAGGGGCAAATACTTATTCACACAACTGTATATTACTAATGTGCAAGCAAGGTACAAAATGTCTCAGAATGTTTCAAGTTCAGATGTAAATTCACACATTAGATGCCTTTTAGAAGTTGAGCTATGTGATCCATAGATCCAAACGTAATATCCAATGGAGTAAGGCTTTAAATTGGAGAAAAATTTAGAGCCGGATCTAACAAAGGTTAGCGTGTATAAATATGTGAGCTATGTCATTGCACATGCAAAAAAAAATGTACAAACTGATCTACTAACAGTGTACAAAAAGGGTTCCATCTTTCAAAGGTGCTAAATAGCACCTCTTATCCATTTAACTTGGATTTCAGCAGCTAGACAGAAAAAGGGGGGAAATTTGCCACATTTCAAACCTGGAAACACGCTAAACCCTCATTTATATACTGTAGGGGCATTTACAACACGTTTGCACCCGCTGTCATTAGAACCGTCAATGTTTGTAGATCACCCGTAAACCATGGTTCAGCCCCCCCCCCCACACACACACACTAATTATTATTTAAATTTGAAACTTAGATCCGACCGTTACCCCAGTTCCCTTATATCTTCTATAACCCATATAACCCATGACTTCTTTCTGCGTAGATGGGTGAAAGCAGTTGGCATTGAGATCTACCACGACAAATTCTGCATTGTTTTTGCTCCCACAAGCAGTTGCGTTGCATCAATTTTACAATTAGAACGATCAGAAATGGTGAAAACTACAGGCATTACCCAGTGGTCATGAACACAGTCTCTACACATGCTCTGGTCCATAATGAACTAATTTGACCACAAATCCATGTTAGAAACGGTTTACAACTTACTGAACAATACTGAACAGCTTAGTTAAACTAAGCTGTAGCTGCAGCCCAACACCACAGTAGCCCACAATGGCTTCATCCCTCTGCAGCAGGTCTTTTGTGTTTTTGTTGTTTTTTTTTTCCTTTTTTCTAATCACCACTGTTTTCTTCCATGCTTGGAAGGGATGAGGTGGTAATTTGCACTTCATGTTGCCAAATTTACCTGCTTTCTACAAACCAGCATGGTGGACACAGTACGTTCATACATGCTCTGCGTGCTGCAGAATTTGAACTCAGATTTCGGGGATGGAGATGTACAGTGCGCACTGACTGTGACAGTCAGCAGTCATCTTTAAAAGAGTGATGACATAGCAGTAAAAACTAGTTTATGTTGTTGGCATTACTGTAAATGCTCCAAAAAAAAAAAACTGCATTTTTTTACAGCGGGGTATTGTTTTGAAACGCCAGACCTCACTTCCTCAATAAAACAGTTGGGTCCGGTGATGATATGGAGCTTTTTCCGGAGACCTTGTTGACTTCATTTTG